>ML675624.1:77594795-77891316 GCA_007922155.1 Mesoclemmys tuberculata
GTGTGTGTGTGTGTGTGTGTGTGTGTGTGTGTGTGTGTGTGTGTGTGAGGTTGTGCAGATGTTTCCTCAGTCCTCATGAGTTTATTGCAATTATGAAGTTACAAAATTTCAGAGGCCAGAAGGAATCTTTGATCATCTAGTCTGACTTCCTGTACAACACAGGACATAGATTTTCCCCAAAATAATTTTTAGAGTATATCTTGGAAAAACATCCGATCTTGATTTAAAAATTGCCAGTGGTATAGAATCCACCACAACCCTCAGTAAATCTAATGGTTCACATCTCTCACTGTTACAATGTCTTATTTTCAGTCAGAATTTTTCTAGCTTCAACTTCCAGCCATTGGATCATGTTATACCTTTTACTACTAAATAGAAAAGCCCATTACGAAGTATTTGTTCCCAATATAGGTACTTCTAAACTAATCAAGTCATGCCACTTTCCTTTCTACCTACCTACTTATGTTTCCTCATATATAGTAATATGCTCTATGTCAGGGGTGGCCAAATTCCCCTCCCTGCTGGGCAGAATCTTCTAGCCCCACTACCCTGCTGCAGGGCAGAAGGTCTAAGCTCCCCACTCCAGTCTGGTAGCCAGAGAATCACTGCGGGGGTGGGCATAGGTCGCTCTGCGAGCTGCACTTTGACTGTAAAAGAGCAACAGTTTGGCCACCCCTACTCTGTTTTGTCTTTTCTATTTCCATACCATGCCCCTACCCCCCAAATCTCAATAGTCCATTTCTCTTTTATAAAATATCCCCACTAGCCCCTCTCCCAGCTCATTCTTCCATCAATGCTCTCCCATCTACCACATCATACACAGGGCTTCAAAAATTTACCAGACATCTATTAATCAGAAGAAAACTAAAATAAAGAATCCCATTACTAAGTAAAGCATCCAGGTGTAAAGCCAAGTTCCCAGCAGTTGATATGTGAATTCCCAGCAGTGTACTTCCCCAGTACCATGCTCAAGGGCTCAATCTTTTGTAGCCTCTAAATAGTGGGTGTCTAACTCTGGAGCTCATGCGTTCATGTGAATGCAATTGAATCGTCTGTTCTGAAACTATGCAGTGCTTTTTCATTTTAGATGTATTTAGTTCCTTTACATTTTGTTGTCACCACACAGTTCACTATTCATTTTCAAAGTCAGCTGGATATTAAATCTACAGTATTATTGCGACACTCTGTACCTCACACTCCTTGAATTCCCCCTGTTCACCACTATGATATGATTGATATGTTTTGTACAAAGTATGCCTTGTGAGGTATCATTTTAAAAGTCTTCATCTGCTGAACATTCATATCCTGTTGGATTGTAGGTGCTATCATTATATGTGAAGTTATGAAATATTGCAATATGTGTTCCTGAAATACGGCATGAGGTTGGGAGATGCCCAGAGCCAAACTTTCAGTTGCAACAAATGATCAGGCAGACATGTGCTGATGGCCCATTAAAGGGAATCCACTGTCCCAACAGCCATTGTAGAGACTTCTCAGAGAGAGCACATAGGCAATGGGGACTGCCTGATAAATGAGGACTGCCTGACCCCCAGAACACAGCAATGATCTTTCTAGCAATCTGGAAGAAAGTGTAGAGACATTGACATAATCACTTTGCCTCTCCCACTCCCCATCTCAATACCTGGAAGACAAAGACTTTGAAGTGGGGAAGGTGGTCCCAGGCTGGAAGGTAATCCCAGCCTGTGTAGTAAGGAACTGTAACCTGTTCGTACCATCTGTCAGGGTGAGACATTGTTTGATTCAACTTTTTGTTTAAACTAAAAGTTTAGGATTTAGAATGTATGTTTACCTTTTATTTTCTTAAGGTAACTATTCCTGATCTTTTGTGGCTATCACTTTTAATCACTTAAAATCTATCTGTAGTTAGTAAACCAGTTCAATATTTTACCTAAAACCATGTGTTTTGGTTGAAGTGCTTAGGAAATCTCAGCTCAGGTTAACAAGAGCTATTGCATGTCCACTACTCTTTTGTCAGAATGGTGAATGGGGTAGCGAGCTTACATTGACCAGTGCAAGACAGTACAGTTCTGAGGTGCAAAGCTGGGGGGGTGGAGTGGCTGGAGCCTCTCTGTTGATGGCTTATGAGTGACTGGGAAATCATTCATCTAACTCAGTTGGGTGTGTCTCTGCCTGTGGATGTCTATGTAAGTGCAGTGCCTGCCAGAGATTTGTAGCTTGACATCAGCATCGCCGTGTCAGGCTGTTGCATTTGAAGGATTGCACAGTCCCACAGCCCAGGTTGCACTCTGGGAACCCTGTCACAATTATGTAATTTAAATAATTCTGTGTTGGCTATGTTTTGATTCATCATCATACACCATTCTTCTTCAAACGATCGCAGATGTCCATTCCACTTCAGGTGGGTGTGCTCACAGTTCACTGTTGGAGATTTTTCCCTCAGCAGTGCTAATCAGGGTAGCACATTTACTCTCTGTTGTTTTGCACAGCTGTGCAATGGTATAAAAGGCTGAGATGCGCCCAACCTCTCTCAGGTTGATCTTAATACCTGAAACAGTTGTTGGAGCATGTTATCTTGCTATCACAAGTTTTCCTCACTCTCTATTTGTATTTAGTTTGTACTCATTTTCTTTGAATCATAGTTTTAGCATTAGGCAGTTTTAGTAATTTGTTTTAAAGTGTTTTTTTATTTATATATATACACACACACTCTCTCTCTCTCCCTCCCTCCAGTTTCCATTGTTGGTACTGACCAGAGCAGAGAACAAACATTCTCATAACAGTACCATACCATTGCTGGGGCTTGCCTCGGTCACTGGGTTCAAGCCCTGCCATACCTGCAAAACCAGTTCTATTGAGTGACCCGCACTCCAATTGCCTGAAATGTCTCAGGGAGACTCACATTAGGGATCAATACCAAATTTGCAGGGACATTGATCCAAGGGCCAAAAAAGACACGGAAGCCAGACTTAAATTTCTTCTGATGGAAACAGTCTTGTGCACACCCTTAGAGCCTCCCCTTGGAGCATGTACTGAGCACAGCTGCTTCCATCAGGAGCATGCCCCCTGTTTTGGTGAATCCTGAAGAGGAGGCAACAGTAGATGGGTTTGAAGAACTCAGTATCCATGAGATGGCACTGAATTCCACCATGCATATTGAGAAAGAGAGAGGAGTGTACTTGAGACAGCCACACTCCCCAAGGCGGTCATCTACTCAGATGCTGGCCCTGGCACCAGCTTCACTGAGACTAGCCCCTGACATGGCATCATCTAGTTCAACAGTGCCGTTCTCCTTGTCTCAGCAACAAAAGGCGGTCCCAGTGCCCTCAATTCCTGAAACATATGCTGCGATGATGAATCAGCTGAACCGGCACTGGTTTTGTTGAGAGCATAAGAGTCCTATTGCCGAGGTACTGTCAGCTGTTAAAACTTTGTCCACTGCTTCATCCCAGCATGCAGTTCTGTGGACACCTCCAGATATTGTGGACACCTCTGGACACTCCGCATTGTACAATGCCATTTTCTTGTCTCAGCAACAAGAAACTATCCAGGAGCTGTCAATTACTGAAGCTTCTGCTGCAGTGAGGGATCTGCTGAGTCTATCTGTACCAGTTTCACCAGCCATCCAAGAATCCTCACACCCAGTACCATCAGCTGCTTCTAAAAATTTGCCAACTGCTTTATCTCAGCATACAGCATCATGGGTGCCTCTGGACACTTGAGTAATGCATCCTGTAGTGCATAGCCTTCCAGACAAACTGGTGACTCTTTCTGATGCTGTCTTCTCTGGAATTCCAACATTGAGCCCTGGCACTGATGGAGACAGTCCCATCCCTCCGGTTTGGTTGGAGGAAGCTGATTAAGCTTCTGACTCTGAGGTTGGCTCATATACGTCACAGTCATGTTATGTACCTCACTATTCCTTCCAAGAGCTTATTGGTACCCACTTGAGACTCTGTCTTGGCCAGGCTTTAGAGACCCATGGCTCAAAAGAAATTGGGCACCAGCGCCTCTCCAATAGCTGTTCTGGAACCCTTGGAATTCCCTGCTTCCAGGTCATCTTAGTACCATCCCACTCTACTTCATCTAATAGGCATCAAGACCTTCTTCTCCAACTGCAGCAGACAACTACTCCTGGTACTGGGCTTGGAACCAAACAAGAGAAAAGTACTCCAGAGAATTTTCCTTTATAGGAATTGGAGGTTGCCCCTTCACATTCAGCTTTGGCTTCCTGCTCTTCGTCACCAGATGAGGAAGTGGTGTTAAAAGGTTCCTCACCTCCGCCTGATGATTATAAAGCCATCAAGACCCTTTTAAAAAGAGTTGCTTCCACCTTGGATATTTGGATGGAAGAGGTTCAAGAGAGGTGTGACTGATTTGTAATTTTAACTTCTGTAGAACCTTCTGAAGTGGTGCTCCCAATTAATGGTGCTATCCTGGAGCCCTCCAAGGTGCTGTGGCAAACTGCATCTTCCCTTTCTCCCACAGCAAAAAAGGCTGAGTGCAGATAATGTGTGTCCTCTCAGGGGTTTGAATATTTGTACACTCTCCCTGCTTTGGGATTGCTGGTGTTATGAGCTGACAATGAGAGAGAGTACCAATGTCAACAAGCATGTACCTGAAAGCAAAAGATGCAAAGAAGCTTCATCTCCTCTGTGGCAGAAAACTTTTTTCAACAGCTGACAGCATTCAGTCTTGCCAACCAGTGCGCATTTCTGGAATGCTATGATTTTAACCTCTGGGACAGTATCATAGTTTAAGGACAGATTGCCAGAGGATGCAAGGCAAGACTTCATTGCTATGGTGGAAAAGGGAAAGTTGGTGGCCAGACCCTTGCTTCAAGCGTATTTGTATTCTGCCCATACTGGAGCTAGAGCCATGGCATTGGCCATAATGATATGCCAATGTTTGTGGCTTCAGTCATTGGCTCTTCCTCAAGAAGTTCAGTAAATAATTCAGAATCTTTTCAGGGGCCATCATTTTCTCTGAGCAGATAGATGACAAGATGAATAGCTTGAAGGACTCCAGGGCTACTCTCAGGTCCTCTGGGCATTTGTACACCTGCTTCAAGGAAGAAGCAGTTCTGTCGTCAACAGCCACACCGTTATCTATCATTCACACCTCGCCACTGGGACCTAGATTGGAAACAGGGCAGAAGTTAGAGGAGAAGACCACTTCCACATTCTTCTGCAGAACTACCTAGGTTGTCCAATCATCTTGTGAGTTTTAAGCAAATATTTTGATGTGTTGGTCGAGGACTACTAATTTCCAGAGTTCCAGTTTCTCCTGTCCCTCTGTTTGTTTGCCAACAGGTATCCCACTAGCTAAGTGCTTGGTCCCACATCACTGCAGACTAGTGGTTCTTGAGCAAGATGGAATTAGGGAAACCCCTCCAGTTTATATCTACCCCCTATTCCACCCTCCTTCCCTGTCCCTTTTCAGGGATAAATGTCATGAGGATGTTCTCTTTCATGAGGTGCAATCTTTTCTCTGGTTGGGAGCCATAAAAGATATCCTCCATTGCTCAGAGGGAAGGAATTCTACTCTTGCTACTTTCTAATCTCAGAATCAAAAGGAGGTCTTAGACCTATTCTAGACCTATGAGAACTCAACAAATACCTGAAGAAAATTAAGTTTTCATGGTTACTCTTGCTTCTGTTATCCCTTCCCTGAATCCTGGAGACTGGTATGCTGCCCTCAATTTAAAGGATGCATATTTCCATGTGGCAATACATCAAAGCAACAAAAAATTCTTCAACCAATCTCACTACTGGTTTGCATTACTACCATTTGACCAGTCCACAGCCTCACGTTTGTTCACAAAGTGCTTGGCAGTGGTGGCAATATTGCTGAAGAAATCAGTAGTTCATGTTCCCTACCTGGCTGACTGGTTGGTTAGAGGTTGGTCCAAAGCCCAAGTGCTATCTAGTCTACTTTCAACGCAGTAGGATTACTCATCAACACAGAGAAGTCAGCCCTGTCATCTGTATGAAAGATAGGGTTTAAAAGGAGTGGTCTTGGATTCTTCCAAAGCTAAGGCCTTCCTTCCATAGATAAGATTCCACACAATGCTGGTATTGCTTTAAATAGGAGGGCCCATCCTATCTCAACAGTACAAACTTGCCTCATGCTTCTGAGGCATATGTTCTCTTAGCCTACATAGTTCCTCATGCCAGGTTCCATCTCAGGAGGCTGCTAGTGTGGCTGGCATCTGTTTATTCACTGATGCATCATCCTCTAGACATGGTGGTTTGCATGCCCACTCAGATCTTGGCTTTTCTGAACTAGATGGACAGTCCTTTTCAAGTGTGTGGTAGGGAGAAGGGGGTATGTTTGCTACTCCTCAGCTAGTTTTGGCCCTAGTTATGGATGTGTCTTCTCTAGATTGGTGGGAAGGGGGCTTTCCTGGGTACCCTGCATACACAAGGCTTATGGTCTGTCCAGGATTTCATTCTGCATGTAAATGTCAGAATTGAGGACTATCTGGGTAGATTGTTTAGGCCTTCCTTCCCTATATAAAGGAAAGAAATCTGCTCATACTTTCACACAATATAGCCACCACATTCTATGTGAACAGGCAAGGAGGGGCCCGATTGACTAGGCTGTGCCAGGAGGCAATGGGAATTTTGTAAGAAAGAAATCATGTAGTCATTGTTGATAGTTCTCTGAAACCATCAGCTCGATGTGCAGTGGCAATAAAAAAGCTAACAGAATGTTAGGAGCCATTAGAAAAGGAATAAATAAAGACTAAAATTATCATAATGCCAGTATATAAATTCATGGTACACCCACACCTAGAATACTGTGTGCAGTCCTGGTCATCCAAAATCAAAAAAGATATATTCAAATTGGAAAATGTATAGAGAAGGGCAACAAAAATGATTAAGGGTATTATGACCTCTCATGAGCATTTCCTGTTGGCTGGATGTGAATCTGCACATGCATTTTCTCTCTCTCTGTTTGCAGTGCCGGCTGTTGCCTTCATCAGCTGGGTCTTCAGTGGCTCAGCCCCCCAGCTAAGTCAATTATAGTGTAAGAAAGATGAACCCCTTCTGGGGTAACAAAAGTCCAGCAGGGCTTATCACTATGCCCTGGTTAGTATCTGCAGCCTTATCTCTGGGCTCAGTTCCCAGACCCTTCTAGGCTAGCTTTAAGTCTGCCCCTGCCCTGGTAGGGAGCAGTGCCCCCAGGGCTTTCTCCCAGGAGACTCTGTGCCTTATCAGTTGTTCTCACCCCCAGCTCTCCAGTCTGGTTACTCCTTCAAATTTGGTCCCATTCCCAGGGTAACAAAGTTCAACAAATGGTTGGGCCTCTACAGGGCCCAATCCTAGAGCCCTTCCACACAAAACTTGTCCCTTTCCTGGGGTTTTGGCCACTTTGCCAGTGGGGGGGACCCAGGCCCACCCCCTACTCTGGTCTCAACCCAGGGACCTACAAATAGCAACTCAGTGATGCTTTCTTTAACTCCGTTGCTGCTGCTATTCCCTGAACCACTTCACACACAGCCCCTTCCAATAAGGATGTTGATAAATTAGAGTGTTCAGAATAGAGCTATGAGAATGATGAAATGGTTAGAGAGAGAGAGTGAATAAATTCAATCTATTTAGATTAACAAAGAGATGGTTAAGCTTGATTCCAGTGTATAAATATCTACATGGGAAACAAATATTTGGTAATGGGCCCTTTAGTCTAGCAGAGGAAGGTACAATCCAATCCAATGGCTGGAAGTTGAAGCTAGACTGAAATAAGGCACAATATTTGAACAGTGAAAATAAGGCATAATATTTGAACAGTGAGATTAATTGACCACTGGAACAATTGACCAAGGGTTGTGGTGGATTCTCCATTACTGCCACATTTTAAATAAAGATTGTGTGTTTTTCTAAAAGATATGGGATTATTTTGGGGAAGTTCTGTGGCCTGTGTTTTATGGGTGGTGAATTGATATTCACATTGGTCCCTTTCAGCATTGGACTCTGACACCGTATACCTGTGGAGTCCAACCTTATTACATAGGAGGGCCACATAAATTTAAGCACAACCTTGTGTAGACAAAACGATTCTAAATATTTTAATAAGATTTAAAGTCACTTATATTGATTTATATTTTAAGTTCAGCTTGTTTGGTATGTATTTAGATAAGTTTTTTCTATATACAGTATTTTCTATTTACACACTTGTGTAAACTAAAATGATGTAAAAATGATTACAAAACGCTAATGAATTGGTCATTCACATATTGTGTTGAAGCAGGCTGCGGGCCTTAAGAGATGCTGTAATGAGCTGTGTGCAGCCTGTGTGCTGTAGATTGGGCATCCCTGCTATACAGTAATTTGCATTCCTCTGAGGTTTGGCACAGAAGATAGTTTAGTTTTTAGCAATTGCAAACATTGCAGTGTTCATTAACAAAATAATATATTGAAGAAGTTGACTGCAGACCATCTTACACAGCATCCATTTAGTGCTACTTTGCAGAAAGAGTTTTGACTGTTGGTGGCCAGGCAGATAGCTGAATCAAGGAGATGCTAGATAGCACATTTGATCCACTCTGACATAAAGTGACTTAAAACAAAACTAAATTACAGGTAGGAAAATCTCATTGTTTTCCCTAACATTTTTTGTTACCATTCTTGTGTTGGAATTGAAACTTGGGACAGTGTATAAAAGCACCAGTGTGCAGTTACTTAATGAGTCTTAAATTACAGCTTGTATTATCTTGCCAGTGCCCTATACAAAATGTTTTAAGGGAGCTGGAACAGAGAATCTTCTTGGACTGTGGGATTTATTTAAAAATGTCTTTGCATTTTGCAATTGAAGATGATGTAAATCTCATTGTAGTACTGGAATTACTCATGAATTTGACTCCTAACAGGTTTGTATTCCCAGTATGGAAATGGCTGTAGGGAAACTACAGAACCTTAAATGGCAAATGTATTTCTACAGCTAAAATCTCTCACTCCTAAAAAATTTAGAATTAATTGTAAATTCTTAAAGTGCTTACTAAAACACAGCTTTTTCTTGTAAAGTAAAATATACAAAATCCCAGGCTTAATATTCTATTCTTTTAGTATTCTATTACTTTAAGGATTATAAACTCGTTACTTTTGGACTTGTAAAGAATTACAGTTGTACTTAAAACTTCCTCCAGGATTATAAAAACCAAGTGTGGTGGTGTGTTATAGTTTGTGGTGGTTGTGTTTTTGTTTATATTCTATTATTTATTTATTATTTATTTTGTGAGGGGGAGAGGAACAATTAAATATGTGCTTCATTTTTGAACTTCTATGTCATTTTGAAGTATTTACGTGAACACAGTATATTTGAAAGTTTTTTAGTATTAGAAACATTAGACTCTAAATTTAGTTTCTGAAAAAATAACAATTCTAAAATAATATTATGGAAGTAATGAGTTATGTCTTTTAGGAGACAATAAAAATGATAAAACTGTCTACAAGCCTTAAGTGGAAAGGAATGGATGAAACCAGTGATTGGAGAGAGTGCTGTTCAGTACTGAAGAAAGGAGTGGATGAAGTTGTGAATTGTTTGAGGATTGGTTTGCTAGAATATAGATGTTTCTTTAAAGTGTAAGGTCATCTAGTAATGTGGTTCTGTATAAAACTTAATAGTTCATATTTCACAACGTTTAATTCAGTAGGTGATTGTTTTTCGTTCTAAGTAGTACAACTGAAAACTGCTCATCAATACTGCAAACTTTTAGATAGTGTTTATTGAATGCCATTTGAGTATGAATTCATCTGAGTTAACATACAGAAAGTTGAATGAAGTGGTAGGAAAAAAGTGATTGAATGTACTAAAGTAAGGAAAATAGATAATTCAACTAAAGAAAAATGTAAACATTATCAGGAGTTAAGTTACAAGATTGAAAAGAGATTTGCTCATCTCAGTAAGTACAGAAAATGGTTTCTTTTCATTCTTCAAGATGAAATATTTCATTGAATGAAACTTTGTCTATTAAAGTTGAAGAACAGAACATTGGTGAGTTTGATTGTGCAAATGAGACATTTTCAAAACGTAGTCATGATAATTTAAGTCCCTATTGGATGCCTTCCAGTTTCTCTTCAACATTTACTTTATTCAGAAGCAATCTCTTTTCTTTTCCGACACTCAAAAAACAGCAAATATCAATCAGTAATTTTGCCATTAAAAAAACTTGAAAGGCAAAGACTTTAATTTGAAAAGAAAGTTGTAACCTCTTTTATGCTAACATCATGTAAAATATTGCACAAAATGAGCAATTTAAATAAATGACTGAAGCACTTTGTCCTGGGTATACCCCTACAGATGGGCTTAAACTCACAGTTTGACTACTAGGTGCTGCAAGTGAAGAAAGGGAAGAAAATTAAAGGAAAAATTCAAAATGTCTGCAAGCCTCCCTATGGGGAAAAATGTGTCTTACTTAATGCTAGTGTTTCTACACTGAAAGAGAAAAATACAGAATATTATGTCCAAACTACTGAAGGTGTCAAATAAGAATCCAGAGAACAGTATGACAGAACTTCTCAGATGCAGTCATCCCAAACTTCTGAAATATGGATGTTGAGCATGCTATTAAAACTTCATTGAGAAAGAAGTAATATCAAACAGAATTCTAAAGCACATTTTGGAAGTTCGAAAATGCCTCTACAACTGCTATCAGCCTCATGGTTGGTTGACTAAAAAGGAAGGATTGATGCCCCAGGTTCCCAGTTGCACTTAGAGTCAATCTTAAGAGTTTCTCTATATTTACATCTAGTTACATGAGGCTTATTGAATTTTTTTCTGATCACAAGGATGACTTTGATCAAAACATAAGAAGTACTAAACTTAAGCCATTCAAGGAGGTTTTGGGTTTTTTGACAGATTACAAATTGGTAACGCCATTGTCAAAGTAGCAATGGAAATAGTGTTGATCTAATTAACAACAAAGAATTGGAATCATACAAGGACAAATTGAAAATTGTTTCATAGAAACTATGGGACCTTTCCATTACTTAACCAACTTGACTCATTCCAAATACAAAGGTCAGATTTTGAGCCCAGAATAGGAAGCAGAGGCTGAGATATGACTGATGAAACTTAATCTTGAGTTCCTTTTCTCTTCTACTATTTAAAACTGAAGATCCTGTTTTCCAAATCCCAAATCCCAGTTTATTGAAGGGTTTTGTGTTGCAGTTAGTTGTATCAAAATTATAGAAGGATAATCTGCAGGCTATATGTATTAAGATTTCTTAAAAACCTATACAGCTTGCTCAGTGTTGATGGATCATGTTTTAGTAAATTGGATTGGTTTGTTCAAGACTTCATAATAGGCGAGGTGTTGAAAATGCAAATAAGTTGATAAGTATATTGATTTTTGAGGACAGATACAGAAGAGTTTTACATCTTGTGTAAAGTTTTTACACAAAAATTGCAAGTGCTTTATTTTAGATGTGTGTTTTTATATAAATCACTTAGTGTTTTGTGTTTCCTTTTAATAAAAGATTCATGGATATATAATTTTTTTTAAAGCCCCCATTTGGGGGAAAAAACCCCCCCTAAAAACTCAGGCTGGTGAATATCACAACATTAACTTAATATCTTTTCAGGCATTTGCTCTTCATCAGCTTGTCATTGCCTTAATCCCATCGATATGGGGTCAGCTCTTTGAATTCTTCTGCATTCCAGGCTGTCTTGAAGTAGTTCCTCAGAAACCCTGTAACTAATCACATTCTTTAGTATGACATCCATTCAGCCATCTAGTTTTGATTCTTCCAACCCGTCTCTTTTCCTCCTCTTCAACACCCTGTTTCCTATATGTTCTTTTGATCTTTTCTCATGCCCAGACCATCTAAGCCTGTATTCCATCAGCTTTGTCAGGAATTTGCTTTGTGGTATTAATATTCAAAACTAGATTCAAAGAGTTAAATTCTGACCTCCTGCTGCTTTAATACACTCTGCTTCTGCTAACACTACATGGGTTGCAGACATATATTCAAGAGCCACAGTGCTCACAGGGATCTAGAACCATCATGGCTGTTCTGCCTTAAAAATACAACTTTTTTGATAAATAGTATCTAGTTCTACATAGCTGTGGTATATCTACATTCTACCAGAACTTTACCATTCTTCTTATTGAAAGCCTTTCTTTTTTTCTTTTAACCTTTCATTCCTACTGATGGAGGTTGCTTTAAATTCTCCCTTCTCCCAAATAGAGGTAAAAAGAATTTAACTGTTTTTAAAAACAGGTGTCTACTGTCATTATCCTCACCATTATATATAGTCACTGCCTCCATCACTAGCCTCTTTTCTATTTTAGTTATAATGTCCCATCTTATTTAAAATAATCTTTGATAAAGTCTTCATTTTGGTCTCTGACTTCAATTTTTTTTTTCTTATGGGATGATTCTGCAGCCTCTTCTTGGGTAAAAATATCATTTAAAAGTATTTGGGTGTGATCCAAGAAACTCTCAATGCAAACTGGCAAGGAGGTGCAGAGGGGTTACAGGAACCTTCTGATTCAGGTGTGTGCATTCTGGCTCACCAAAGAATGGCATGTGAGGTCTCTAATGAAAGCCAGTGTCACACTGCTCATCAGTAGCATTGTGAAACATATGTACAGACACTACGTAAGGAGTTATGTATACTAAAATATGTTCTTACAGACTATGTATGGGAGCTTGAAAACCAGGTGTTTTGTCAGGCCAGATGTTTAGATGTCTGTTTACATGTAAATTAAGTATTGTCTCATTCACTGTGGGCTTCCTATCATCAATCTGAACTGAATGCAAATGAGACTGTAAGAAAGAACTTTAGCAAGAAATCAGCAGAAAGAAAAACACAGTAGGGGGACAGGACCTTATCTTGAGGTGCACTTGAGTGGTTTGTTTTACTATATTAAGGTGATAGAGAAGACACCCTGGCACCCTTCACTGAAGAAGTAAAAAGGCAGCAATTTTGTTTAATTAAAAAAGGGATCATCTCCGCCATGCTTGGTTGAAAATGCTGGAAAGAACTAAGCTAAGCTAAGAACTAAGAGGTGAGCTCATCTTTATGACAGTAGCTTGATAGTTGAAGTTTAGTCTCTAGAAAGCTTATGATTTTATTTTATATGTAACTGTTTTCAATATTGAGTCTTTCTTTGATTTATTTTTGTTTTCACTATATATAGATATCAGTGCTGTGATGTTAAGCAAAATGATGGTCCTGAGTTGAAGCTTAGAAGCTGGTTTATACTATTCCCTTGCGCATAGCAGCCCTGATAATTATGTAAGTGGTCAGTTGATAAGGGGCTGGCTACTACAGGGAATGCGTGGAGTGTCTGGAGATTGGTGTGTGCCTATCGTTACCTGTACAGAGAAAGTGAGGCTTGTGGAGGCCTGGAAGGTAGTGCTGGTGCTGCCAGAGGCTGGTAGCTTCAGGGAAATGACCCACTGCAGGCACAAGACAAGATTGCATCACACTAATGGCAGGGACTGGTGATGTGCCTCACGACCTTGAGTACCCCTGGGGAGCATGGCATTGGGAATTTCTCACAAGCAGCAGCAGCAAAATTGGCCTCTTTTCTTTTTATGCTGCCCATATTCTTTAATCTGTCCTATTCTTCTTCTTCCTGTTAAATGTTTTTAACTTGCATGTATCTGTTACTGTTGAATACTTTTTTATATACAGTTCTTAGTTTGAATGGATCAGCAGCTTTTTCTTGAAGTATATTTTACTTTGGTATGCATACATTTATTTTCATGTTTGCCTTCAGTTTACTCTTCAATTACTGACTCCACAATTTTCTTTCTTTCAACAGTTGCTTTTTTTGAATTAGTGACTATTTTCCACCAGAAGAAGGACATTACATTTTGGGCACTCATTTTATATTATAGTTTGTGTCTCCCACCCTTATTGCACATTGATGAGGAGTTATTAGTTTCTAAACTCTGTTTCCTCTTTTTGAATTGTTCATTTTAAATTGGCTGGTAGCTTCACAATAAATTGATTGCTGTGAAACTCCTGAGCACAAGTTCTTTCCCACTGACTCTGCTTGCAGAGTGAAAATCTTTTCATTCCCCTGAATGCGACATCACCAGGAGACCACTTGTGATCACTTTTAAGTGGCTTCTTAGATATTGGAGTTTACAGGCATTAGTTGCTGGAAGAAGGCAGTTTGCAGTCAGTCAAATGCATCATGGATAGATAGTTTGTTGGTCTGTTTACTCTGTTCCATTTTTTAAAATTTGCTTCTGTCAGTTATATCACCATAAAATAGATTCTTCTTTGAGTGCTTGCTCATGTTGATTCCATTCTAGGTGTATGTGCGCCTCTGTACATGGTTACCTGAATTTTTTCCCCTTAGCAGTACCAGTAGGGCCATCTCTCATGCCCCCTGGAGCCCTGTGCACATGCTGCGGTATATGAGACTCCGCCAGCCATATGCCCCCTCAGTTCCTTCTTTCCGCCACTAATGGTTGCTGGAACCTTGCTTCGCTTGCGATCGCAAGTACTTCAGTTCCCCATTTCTATTGTAGTTAGTAATTATGTTAATTAAGTAGTTCTTTATTAGTTAAATACTGTCGTTAGTAGTTAGTGTTAAGTGTTAGTCCCATTAAGGACTTTGATTTGGAAGCAGGGCATGCCGCGCTCTGCAGGCTTCAATCCCTGCACAGTTCACGGCAATCCCTTCCCGCTCAGCAACCCCCATGAGAGCTGTCTGAAATGCTTAGGAGAGTCACACTGAAAGGAAAAGTGTAAGATCTGCAAGGGCTTTGTGCTAAAGACTCAGAAAGAAAGGGAGATCCACCTGAAAGCCCTTCTCATGGAGGAGGCATTGAGACCGACCTTGGAAACGCCACGTTTCGGCTTGAGGCTGAGCATGTCGTCGGTGTGGAGCGACCCGCCATCACCGGAAAAATCGCAGCACCGGCCTTCTCCTCCTCCACAGAAGAGACAGAAAAAACAAGGACAAGGATCGCTCCCTGAACCAAAGAAGAGCAGAGATGCAGGGTTGAGCAAGGGAACCGAATCATTCCAGCCACTTGTGCCAGAGCATTCAGAGCAGGATTCGCCCTCCAAGGGGATCCCTCCAGCTCGTGGTGCCATCAATGCCAGAGGCGCTCCAGGCAGTGAGGGATTTGATAGCTTTCCCCTTGCCGCCCGCTCCGGTGCCGGAGAGAGACAAGGTGCCAGTTTCAAAGGGAAAACCTGCGATGGGACCCCCTCACTGGCTACACTGGTCGCCTGAGTCCTGGAGGGCATCGCCTTGAGACAGGTCACTGACGAGAAGGTCCCCGCTGTTGAGATGCAGATTGCCCCAGGGTCCCGATCCCAGATCAAATGCTGACGCTTGACTGGTACTACACGTGTTGGCCTCCGACAAGAGAATCCGGCAGACCCAGATCAGCAGCATGGAGGAGCTCGTGGCACCGAACCCATTCTTAACCCCGAGGTCCCTGAGGGAGTGACGCCATTCTGCCTACCCAGCACCAAGAGTCTCTCCCGTGACAACCAGGCACCGAAGCCAGTCAACATCAGCATCAGGCTCACTTGGATGTGGCTGGCACCGCCACAGTTCCACAGCACCGGGGCACTCTTCAGCCTCCCGATGGGAGTGCCTGTGGTGCCACACTGGACATTCCCGGCACTGGCCCTCATGGTCGTGTTACTTGACACCCTGCACCAGCCGCCATGCTGCTGACCTTAATAGGTGCAAGGGATCGAGGCACCGGTCACTGTCCCCCAGATGTGGCATGAATCACCATGGGACATTAGGAGAGAGGCCCGCCGTGGTCCTCGTAGGAGGACAGATTTGCCACCTGCCCCAGCCACTGCTGTGTTCCAAGAGCCCAGGATCAGGGATCTTTGGGTTGGCCCCAGGGACAATGGCCTGCACAATGGCTATATTGGAACCTGTGGGGGTTCCCCATGGTGGCAGGCCCTCATTCCTCCACAGGTTGGAAAAGAGATCAGCGGCTCCACCAGCACCAGAAAGGGCCTGGGACTCAGGGTCAGATGTGGATTCGGACCCCTTAGAGGGGGCCTCAGCTTTGGTGGCCCCACAGGAAGGTCTGAAACAGCACACTGTCCCAGTCTCCTTATTCCCGGAAGAGGTGACTGCAGCGTGCCCGTCTGTCCTGCTCAATGACTTATGGCCCACCAGGCACACCTGAAGAGGGTGACCTCTAATCTGGGGCTAGAGGCAGAGGAGCTCAGAGACCTCAGATAACCTCTTTGTTGTCCTGGCAGCTGCGGCACTGGCCCAGGTCACCCTGCTAGTTCATGAAGGGGTTCTCAACTGGTTAAGGGCCTGTGGCAAACCCCATCATTGCCTCCAAAAGGGCAGAGAAGAAATACTGCATCCCTGCAGAAGGGTTTGAGTATCTCTTCATGCATCCATCACGGGCTCCTTAGTAGTGGCAGCTACAAATGAGTCGGACAGGCAGGGGCAGTCCAGTTCCATGCCAAAGAATAAGGACTACAAAAAGCTAGTCTTTTTCGGCAGAAAGATTTATTCCACGGCTAGCCTATAATTTAGAATTGCTAACCAGCAAGCACTGTTGGGGAGATGTAATTAAATCTACTTTGGTGAGGCGTTACCCCAGGAGTAGGCAATGGATCTTAAAATGCTCCTGGAGGAAGATAGAACAGTGGCCAGGGTGGCTCTGCAGACAGCCTCAGATGCAGCTGATTCAGTGGCAAGAGCTGTGGCTTCAGCAGTGGTGTTCATGGCTGCAGTCCTCTGGTCTGTTCCAAGAAGTGCAGCAATCCATCTGTGACCTGTCTTTCAATGGGAGTGCACTTTTTTCAGACCACACGGACGTCAAGCTGCGCGATCTGAAGGACTCTAGGCCACCCTCTGTTCACTGGGTCTCTACTCTCCTTAGGCCTCAAGATAGCAGTTCCACCCTCACCAGCAGCAGCCCAGATATCAGGCTCCTCGTTTTAGTGCCTATAGGAGGAGGGACAGAGACACAAGTTTCAGGAGGTGCCAACCAACCTCCCTGTCAGGCCAGCAGCAGGGCCCCTTGTGGTGCTTCAGCGGATAGCACCAGCCATTTTGATGGTGCGCCTGAGGACAGTTGAGCAGCTTCCAATCAGGATCCCCCTCCCTGCAGTTCATGAATTGCCTTGTTCCCTTCCTTCCCAAGTGGGCTCCTATTACATCAGACCGCTGGGTCCTTGGGATTGTTGAAAGTGGCTATACCCTGCAGTTTTCCTCCCTGACCCTCAAAACCCTTCTTCCCCATCTCTCTTCAGGGGCCCCTCTCAGAAGCAACTTCTTGGGCAAGAGGTGGAGAGCCTCCTCCAATTGGGGGTGGTGAAGGACATTCCACCAGACAGAAGAGGAAAAGGATTTTACTCCCAGTACTTCCTCATTCCCAAGGCAAAGGGGGGGCCTCAGACCCATTTTAGATCTGCGAGTGTTGAACAAGTTTCTCAGAAGGTTCAAGTTCCACAGGGTCTCCCTAGCCTCCATCATTCCCTCCCTGGATCCTGGAGACTGGAATGTCACCCTCGACCTGACGGACACATATTTTCATATTGCAATATTTCCTGACTACAGAAGGTTTCTATGATTTGTTGTGGGCTGTTCCCATTTCCAGTTTACAGCCCTGCTATTTGGCCTATTTCCTGACCCACGGGTATTCACAAAGTGCATGGCAGTTGTAGCTGTGCATCTCAGATGACTGTGCATGCAAATCTACCCATTCCTGGATGACTAGCTAATCAAAGGCAGGTCCTGATCCCAGGTCCAGGCGAGCCTTAATCTACCGAGGGCCACCTGTCAGTGCCTAGGGCTAATAGTGAACGAGCAAAAGTCCACACTTGTGCCAGTGCAGTGAATAGCGTTCATTGGGGCCATTCTCGACTCTACATAGGCCAGGGGTTTGCTGCCGCAACCTCAGTTCGAAGCCTTGTCGAGCCTTAATAGGCACCTCCGTGCCTACCCCCTTACAACAACCTGGGCCTTCTTGCAGCTGATGGGTCATATGGCGGCCTGCACGTACATGATATGCCATGCACTCCTAAGGCTCAGACTGCTCCAGTCTTGGCTAGCCTCGATGTACGCCCCAAGGAGACACTCACTGGGCAGAGTGGTCACAGTGCCCCCACAACTCCTCTCCTTCCTAGACTGGTGGCTGGAACCCCAGGCAGTCATGTGGGGGATATGCTTCAAAGACCTGGTTCCCTTGGTCACACTGATATTGGACGCCTCGGACCTGGGATAGGGGTGTGTGTATCGGCTCCAACCACAGGAAACAAGGGATCTGGTCAGAAGGTGAATGGGAACTGCACATAAACAGGAAGGAGCTCAAAGCGGTGCAGTTGGCGTGCGGGGTGTTCCTCCCCCTTCTGAAGGGCAAGGTAGTTCAATGGTTTCGATGGACAACATGGCCACAATGTATTACATCAACAAGCAGGGTGAGGCCTGCTCCTCAGCCCTGTGCTGGGAGGCAGCGCACCTGAGAGACTTTGCAATACAACACAGTATGCACCTGGTGGCTTCCCACCTTCCCGATATAAAGAACGCCCCAGTGGACCACCGCAGCAGATCCTTCTTACCCCACCACAAATGGTCACTCCACCCAAAGGTGGTCGACATGCTCTTCCAGAGGTGGGAGTCTCCCCAAGTGGACCTCTTCGCATCCGAGCTGGACAGGAAGTTCCGTCAGTTCTGCTCCATTCACGGGCTGGACAAAGGGGCTTTGTCCAATGCCTGCCTTCTTTTGTGGTCAGGAGCCCTTATGTACACCTTCCCACCTATACCGTTAATCCACAAAGTTCTGTTGAAAATCACAAGGGACGAGGCAGATGTCATTTTCATAACATCTGTCCAGCTATGGTAGCATTGGTTTACAACACTGCGGGAGCTATTGATTGTGTCCTTCTTCTTCTCCCCCCTAACCCTCCCCACTAGAGTTACCTCGCTGGCACAATCTCCTCTCCCAGGATCAGGGACAGTTGCTGCATCCGGACCTGAAATCTCTGCACCTGACGGCGTGGAGGCTCCGTGATTGAATCCAGAGGAACAAGCCTGTTCGTCTCAGGCACATCAGGTTCTAATGGGTAGCAGGAAACCTTCCATTAGAACATTGTACCTAGCTAAGTAGACAAAGTTCACCTGCTGGGCATAGTCCTGGGGAGTCTTGGCCCAGCAGGCCTTGATCCAAACCATTTTAGACTGTTACACCTTTAAGCTGCAGGGCCCAGCTTTTGCTTTGCTGAGGGTGCATCTGGCAGCTGTTTCCCCTCCCCCAACCCCCAGCCAATCCATGGGAAGTCAGTTTTTTCCCATGATACGGCAGTCACGTTCCTTAAGGGTATACAGAGGCTCTACCCTCAGGTTAGGGATCCACTACCTCCCTGGGATCTAAATTTAGAGCTCACTAGGCTCACGGAGGCTCCCTTCGAGTCTTTAGCTACCTGTCCCTTGTTGTTGCTATCCTGGAAGGTGGCCTTCCTGGTAGTGATCACCTTGGCTAGAAGGGTGTCTGAGAATAAGGCACTTACCTCAGAAGCACTGTATGTGGTTTTCTATAAGGATGCGGTCTGGTTGTGGCCTCACCCGGCCATCTTCCCCAAGGTAGTCTCCCAATTTCATTTTTATCAGGATATTTTCCTACCTGTCTTCTTTCCGAAACCCCATGCCTCAGACGATGAACAACTTTGGCATATGCTCGATGTCTGGAGGGCCCTAGCGTTTTACACAGAGCAGATTAAGTCATTCCATAAGTCCACAGAACTCTTCGTGGCAGTCGCTGACAGGATGAAAGGCTCACCTGTTTAAGCGCAGTGACTCTCCTTGTGGATAACCTCCTGAATTAGGTTCTGAGATGCACAGGGGAAGGTGCTTCTCCCAGGGATGGTCACGGGCCATTCCATCTAGGCGCAGGCTTCAGCAGTGGCATTTCTGGCACAGGTGCCCATTCAGGACGCATGCAAAGCTACTACCTGGTACTCAGTGCACACCTTCACCTCCCATTACACCATCATTCAGCAAGCACGTGATGACACCAGTGTCTGCAGGACAGTGCTGCAGATGGCTCACCGATGAACTCTGATTCCACCTCCAAGGTATTGCTTGGGAGTCACCTAGAATGGAATTGACATGAGCAAGCACTCGAAGAAGAAAAGAGAGTTACTTACCTTGTAACTGTTGTTCTTCAAGATGTGTTGCTCATGTCCATTCCATGACCTGCCCCCCCATGTCCGCAGTATCGGAGCAAGAAGGAACCGAGGGGGGCATAGGGCTGGCGGCACCTCATACGCTGCGGCATGTGTGCAGGATTCCGGGGACACCAGAGCCGACCCTGCAGATACTACTAAGGTGAAAAGAATTCTGGTAACCATGCATGGAGGCGTACGCACACCTAGAATGGAATGAACGTGAGCAACACATCTTGAAAAACAAGTTACAAGGTAAGTAACCATCGTTTATGGTTTCTAATACTGCCCCTTATTTCCCTAAATTCAGTATGTTCTACGTAAGTATTTAAACTTCCATAAAGAATTATTCTCAATGAACCTGCAGATTCCCCTGCTGAAGTCAAGGTTGAGACAGAGTGTTATTTTTAGGCTTTTGTATTTTATTCATCGCTCCGGTATCCTAGCATCTTGCATACATTAATCAAGTTAGGTATCTTGGGGATAGGTTTGGAATAATTTGATTTTTATCAGAAAATGTCAATTTCACTGTACACACCTAAATCGATGAAAAATATTTCCATCGATAATCAAATTTAAAGATATGCAAAGTTAGAAAATTGCTGCTTGAGCACTTAACTGGAATTTGATTTAAGAATATTCTGTATATTTTAATATGTGATATTCACAATTTGTGTTTTGGCAGTTATAAAACTTGTGTTTTTTTTAATTTCAGCGTGTCATTAAATAATCATCTGCCCCCACTATAATTTTCCAAAACTGACCATTTAAATAAATAAAAACAAGAAAAGTGCTTAAAAATAAATATTTGATGTTATCCATGAAAATTATTCTAAAAGTACAAATCAAAATCTGGTAATCCAAGATATAGAGAAATATTCCGACCCCTAGTCCACTGTTGTGCAAAGAGAAGTTAAGTAACTTGCCCAGGTTCAGATAGAAAATGTGTAGCATAGCTAGGACTAGAATCCAGACATTCTGAATCCCATTCCAGTTCCAGATCCAGAAGAACATCCTTCCTCTCATTATTGACAATGGGGCAGACATAGGATATTGCTTCATATGTGAAGAAACATTTCTACTCCCTGCCCATACAATTATCATGTGGGTTTTAAAAAAATTATTGGGTTTCATAATGTATTTATGGATTCATTTTTAAAGTCAGTATGCTGGTGGTCTATGTCCTTCCTCCTGTTGAATCATCTCTGTCACAAAACAAAAATGCTCAGGCTACTTTTCTTTCTGGTTGGTTCAAAGACCATATATTGAGATTTTTAAAAAATTACTTAAAAATTTAATCATGAAATTAAATAGAAATGTGGAAATAGTCCATTCCAATGACATAGTAAGTACTTTTAAATTAAGTTTAAATCTTATGTTTTTTAAATGGCATAAATTTTACGAGGCTCCTGGTCACTGCCTGTACAACCTTACTTCAGCCTGCTTGTGTGTGTGTGTGTGTGTTTGTGTGTGTGTGTGTGTGTGTGTACATTATGATATAATCTGTAGTTACATGATTGTATACTATTTTTTTCTGTTGGAATAAGGATGGACATGCTCTGGGGCTGAATCAGAGCTGAGTAGTAAATGAAGCTTATGTCTATTGGACCCCTTCCTCATTTGTTGCAGAAGTCCATAAGCTGTTCAGGGGATTGAAGAAAGAGAAGGGAGGTCTCCTTGTTAAAACATTTTGAATTTTGTCCTGGTGAATTCGATTCTATCCCTGACTCTGCCACAGAATTCCTGTGTGATGCTAAACATGTCACTTAAACAACATTTTTTAGAAGTGGTCACTAACTGTTACACATTTTCTGAGTGCCCAACTTGAGATTTTGGGGTCTGATTTCTGGAAGTGTTGAGCACTCACAACTGCAACTGAAATCAGTTGGAGTTGTGCTTGACTATGTAAAGTGTTATTAAGTAATTGGAAAAATCAAGTCCTAGGCATCTCAAAGTGGGCACCTCCCAATTCGTGGATCATTTTTACCTTAATTTTTGTGCCCCAGCTCCCCTTGTGTAAAATGGGAGAAAATACCACCTCCTCATCTCACAGGGATTTAGTGAAGATAAATTAATGTTTGTGAAGCACTTAGATATTAACAGAGATCTGTGCCATAGAAAAGCTGATGAAGAAATTAATAAATCTGTCTTCATGGCAGGGTTTGAATAGTGTTCAGTAAATAAGACCTTGGGCCATATATTGAACAATTAGAATAATATAGAATATTGAACAGCTGTTCCTTAGTAGAGTGCCGCCATCTTGTGCCCTGACTAATGCAGGGGTCCTGTGAAAAAATGGTGTGTGGTTATGTAATTAATTATGTATCATAATGTATATACACAAGGGTGCCAAATTAAGATTGCACAGGCAACCTTAATTTTGGTATTTCCTGGCTTTTAAGTGCTTGACTTTGAACAATCATGTTCTTTTAATTTAGTTTTGTGTGTAATATAATACAAGTTTTCTATGCAATAATATCGATATTTGATACAACATGCTAAAACCTCTTTCCTCTTGAAATAGAGGTTGTCATGCACATACAAACTGAATGAGATTAAAAACATTATTGGTTAATAAATTAAATACATTTTTAAAATAGAAGTGAGGCAGTCAAGAAGTACTTCTTTCAAACTGGTTGTGTGACATGTTCATTGATTCATTCTCAATAATCAGCTGTAATCTGATTGTAATCTTTTGTTTTCCACATTAGCAATTGTTTTTTGTTTTTTGTTTAATGAGAGTTTTAAAAGGTTATGCTGGTGGGAGAGTAGCACTATATGTGAAAGAAAGCTGAGTCAAATATAGTAAAAAATCTTTAACGAACCAAACTGTACCATAGAATTTCTATGGATAGAAATTCCATGCTTGAATAAGAATATAGCAATGAGGATATATTACCAGCCACCTGATCAGGAAGGTGATGGCAACTGTGAAATGATCAGGGAGTCTATAAAAATAGAAAACTAAGTAATAATGGGTGATTTCAACTATCCCCTTATTGACTGGGTACATGTCCCCTAAGAATGGGATACAGAGATACTGTTTCAAGACACCATAAATGACTGCTTTTTTGGGGCAGGTAGTCCTGAAACCCTCAAGAAGAGAAGCAATGCTTGAGTTAATCCTACATGGAGCATAGGATCTGGTCCAAGAGGTGAACATAGCTGAACTGCTTGGTAATAGTGACCATAATATAATTAAATTTATCATTCCTATTGGTGGGGGAAGAAAGATACCAAAGAAGCCCACCACAGTAGTATTTAACTTCAGAAAGGGGAACTACACAAAAATGAGGAAGCTAGTTAAACAAATTAAAAGATACAGTCCCAAAAGTGAAAAGCCTGCAAACTGTATGGAAACTTTTAAAAAACACCATAATAGAGGCTCAAATTAAATGTATACCCCAAATTTAAAAGCATAGTAAGAGGACCAAAAAAGTGCCAGCACGGCTAACCAACAAAGCAAAAGAAGCAGTTAGAAGCAAATAAGCATTGCTTAAAAATTGAAAAGTAAATCCTACTGAGGAAAATATAAAGGAGCATAAACTCTGGCAAGTCAAGTGTAAAAGCATAATTAGTCAGGCCAAAAAAGAATTTGAAGAGCAACTAGCCAAAGATTCAAAAATTAACAGCAATTTTTAAACAAAGTATATCAGAAGCAGGATGCCTGCTAAACCATCAGTGGGGCCACTGGATGAACGAGGTACTAACAGAGCATTCAAGGAAGATAAGGCCATTGCGGAGAAACTAAATGAATTCTTTGCATCAGTCTTTACTGCAGAGGCTGTGAAGGAGATTCCCACACCTGAGCCAGTCTTTTTAGATGACAAATCTGAAGACCTGTCCCAGATTGAGGGGTCAGTAGAGGAGGTTTTGGAACAAACTGATAAATTAATCAGTAATAAATAAGCAGAACCAGATGTTGTTATTCATCCAAAAGTTCTGAAGGAGCTCAAATATGAAATTGCAGAACTACTAACTGTGATATGTGGTATTGCTAAGTATGGGCAACAAAATGGAAGATGAAATTCAATGTTGATAAATGCAAAGTAATGCACATTGGAAAATTATAATACTAACTACACATACAAAATGATGGTCTAAATTAGCTGTTACCACTCAAGAAAGAGATATTGGAGTCATTGTGAATGGTTCTCAGAAAACACTGTTCCATTTGCAGTGGCAGTCAAAAAAGCCAACAGAGTGTTAGGAATCATTAGGAAAGGGGTAGATAATAAGACATATCATAATGCCTATATATGAGTCCATGGGATGCCCACATCTTGAATACTGCATGCAGTTATGGTCTTCCCATCTCAAAAAAGATATATTAGAATTGGAAAAGGTACAAAGGGGGAAACAAAAATGAGGAGAGATTAAAAAGACTGGGACTTTTTTAGCTTGGAAAACAGACGGCTAAGAAGGGATATGACAGAATGCTATAATACCTTGACTGGTATGAAGAAAGTGAATAATGAAATCTATCTTACTCCTTTACATAACATAAGAACTATGGGTCACCCCATGAATTAAATAGGCATGGTTTAAAACAAACTAACAGAAGAACTTCTTCACATAATGAACAGTCAACCTGTGGAACTTGTTGCCAGGGGATGTTGTGAAGGTTACAACTGTAACAGAAGAACTAGGTAAGTTCATAGAAGATAGGTCCGTTAATGACTATTAGCCAGGATGGTCAGGGATACCACACCATGCTCTAGGAGTCCCTAGTCTCTGTTTGCTGGAAACTGGGAGTGGATGTTAATTCCCTCTGAAGCACCTGGCACTGACCACTGTCAGAAAACAGGATACTGGGTTAGATGGACTGTTGGCCTGACCCAGTATGGCTGTTCTTATGAAATTGAGCTACCCAGTGTCAAATAAGGGTTTCATAGAGTAAAATGTATGTCAAGAATGCTGGCAAGTTGATTTAAGTAATATAAGTTTTACTAAGATGAAACTGTATTTTTGACTTTAAGAAGGTTTAAAATACTGTTATAGGTTTGGTAACATAAATGTGGAATCAAGTAGAAATATGTAGAAAGAACAGTAAATTTAAACATCATGGAAAAATATATTAATGCTGGCTATGCGAAATAACTTCCATATTTACCATTTATTCAGGTTTTTCCTTCTTGTGTATAGTTTTTCTTTTACTACTTTTTATTTGACAGACATCAGTTTCAGAACTTAAATGTAAGTAATCTGCTTACTAATTGGCAATTCTTCTACTGCTTGCTATTAAAGGATTGGAAGCGCACCTCCTTTATTAGGGCTTGTTGTAACCCGCTGTGCACGCACTGGCCATGTGGCCTCTGCTACTGCACACTAAAAGTTCCCTCCTGTGCAATAGCAGGGTCCACATGGTGACTTAATATGTGGTAGGTTAGAGTGTTTATATATTTACACCCTGGCCTGATGCACACTAAGTCTCTACGTGGACCAGCCTTTACTAGTAGCATTATTGATAGTGTGTTGTAAGTGTACACATGTCTTTTCAAAATACATACGCGCTTTTGGACATTCAGATAGGCATTAAACCTCTTTACGTTATGCCAGCATGTATGATCAATCTCTTTGATCAGTGATAATCAGCAGTCCTGTATCGTAGAGTACATGACCACTTCAGTCATGTACCTTGACTCACTAGACATTGTTCTCCTGGTTTTACCTCAGCATAGTTCAACTTTTCTTCAAGAGAATCTTTCAAAACAGCTGACACCCCAGCCAGTGGGGAGGACTATAGTACGACTTTTAGGAAGATTCTAGTACTGCATGTATGTGAAACAGAAGATCATAGACCCACTTGATTTTAAGGAAACCAGATTTTTGTATCAGATTAGATCAAAGTTGAGTGAATCTGTCCTCCGTAAATCTCTGAAGCAGTGGTGGATTAAGATGTATGAGGACCTAAGACATGAACATTGGGGCCCTCAGGGCTCAGGGGTATCAGAAGCAGGCAGGCCATGCCTGCCCACTTTTTTACATGGGCATAGTGAACCCAGGCATGGAGCAGTGGTGGCAGGGGCTGAGCTTCGTGGCGGGATCAGCTCACCCTCTGCGAAGCAGAGCCCCTGCTAGTGGCGCCAGCCTCTTCCCAGTGTGGGAGGGAGACTGAGGTGGGCCTTTTCTCCCCTTTGCTATGGGGCCCCACCCCCTGCTCCTTTCTCCGCCTGAGATCCCAGCCCTGACTATGCCAGAAGCCAGTTCTAGGCCATGGTAAGAGCTGCCAGGAGGTCTGGACTGCTGTGAGGAGCCTCTGACCCTCCACCTGCCCTGGGCAGCGCACTGCTGGGAGTGGGGACACAAGCTGGGACTTGCTCTCGGGCACCCCAGTCTGGACAGTTGTAGGGTCCAGAGCCCACACAGCAACCCGGGCTCCCTGGGCAGCTCTTACCACAGCCCAACTCTGGCTTCTAGCGTGGCCAGGGGGTGGTGTCTTAGGGAGGAGCCACAGTTCCAGTGATGTTCCCCCTCCCCACACTTCTAGCTATTTCCGGGGGCCCCAAATTGGGCCCATGTGTTAATCTACCACTGTTCTGAAGGATGCTTTCTTCACTTGCATAAAGAAAATCTGAGTTTAGAGCCTGCTTTTACATAGCATATTTGCATTTTGTTGTGAGAATTAGCAGCAGTAGAGGTGGCAGCCACTTTGCAATCCCAGTATCCACACCCTGGCATGTAATATTTAAGTGAACCTTGCTATCCAGATGGTAAAGAATCAAAAAGAAGGATCTGTGATAGCAGTTCTCCCAGAGAAGACTGAAAACTCTAACATTTTCTAGTCTTTTAAACAATCTAGCATGTTCTTATGGCCATTAAATATTAAATGATATTGACATAATTTCACTGAAATATTATTTTGAGGAGACAGGGCTACTTTAAAGGGGATAGGCCCAACTGACTATAAGAATGTCAATCGTTGACTTATTGATGATCTTCAAGCAGTTTGTGTTAATTATGAATTTAGTATTAAACAAGACTATCACATTCGTCAATGTAATTCCATTGCTAATGGGTTCTACTTAGTAAACTGGTATTTCTTTGCCACTTCCCGTTGGTGATGAACTGGCTAAATAGAGGACTTCAGGAGGTGGCTGGTCTAATTTTGCACATCTGTTTATGAAAATCTTGATGTAAATATTTAAAACATTACAGTATTTTAACCAAGTCTTTAAATCTGAAACCCCATAATAATTTTTGCTTGAGACCTGAAAGAGGTTTTCAGTGAGCTATTGAACATCTTGGAAAAATCAAATTGGAATCAACTGTCCATTTTTGCCACATTTTTGTCCATTGTGATTTGAGAGATGAGTTATGGATCCCTGAAACAGGAATTTAGAAAGAAAATATTAACTTAAACTTTTACCATTTAGCAATACTTTTGCAAAGTTTTAACAGCCTTTTCTGGATTCAAGTCTAAAATAAAGTTTTTCCTCTTCTTCCCACAATGGGTTTGATTTTTTTTCATACTGTGGCTACAGTTTTACTACTTTAGTGAATACTGTCTGCAGTTCATTCATGCTTTTTCCTGACCATTCATTGCCTGCAAAAATGGAAGTCCAGTTTTGAAAATCAAGCCCTATATATTTGTATTCAGCACTTTGTTATGCAGGACCGAAAAGATTAAAAACTGGATCACAACTAGGAAGGGTCTGCTTAGTACAAGCAATAGGACTGAGATGAGTCAAACTCAAATAAGCCAAATCAAGACTAAGCAGTTCTAAAGATTCAGGGTCACACTTAAAGCCTATGATGTAAAAGTTCAACAGGATAGTTTGTGAATGCCTCCAGCAAAAGTCATAGTGTGGCAGAAATACCATTCCCTAGTTTCTAAATCCAAACAATCTCTAGACTTTGACACTAACACTCATCAAACCTTTAAAACTGCTGATGCTCTAATTTGAAAAAGACTCCAAATGAGGAATTAAAATATTGCTGAAATCCTTAATTACATGGGATTATTAATATCTTGAGCAAGCTCTGTGACCAAATTTAAAAATGTTTTGGTCTTGATGTACACGTGTAAATAATATACAATTCAAAAAAAAAATGACCAGGTTTAAGTAGAGCAGAGGTAAGTTTGGGTATAAAGTGTTTATCTGAGATGTTATTTCGTACACACACATAAGTAATCATAACTCAGGTAAAATAAGAATTTTAGAGGAGTGATCTTTATGTAAAAGTAAAAAAAAAATAAAAAATAAAAAACCACACTTGGTTTTAGAGACCAAAACCACTCATTTTAATTCAAAAGCACTCTGGTTCCATTCTTCATGCTTAAGATCCATCTGAACATGCCTTCTATTACAGGTGACATAAAAAGCAGGAAAATAATTTTCAGGACCAACTTGAGCTCTTGTAGTGTGTGCAGTGCCATTTTTGGTTACCAGGAAATACTCTAGACCACAGGTGTCAAACACAAGGCCCGCGGGCCGAATCCGGCCCGCCGCCTTGTGTTATCCAGGCCGGCAGTTTTTTCTGAGCCGAGCTCAGTAAAAGTGTGCGAGATCTCACGGCAGCGCATGCTACCGTGAGATCTCGTCTCAGAAAGGAAAAGGCCATCGGAGTCTCCCACGCTGCCGCCGAATTTAACCCTGCGGAGAGATTTCTCGGCAGAGAGTAGGAGAGTTGAGTATGTGAAGTAGAATAGAGCATGAGGTGTTTTAGTGTATGTGTTTTAGGTGTTTAGGTTTAGGTTTTAGGTATTATGGTATGCGTGGCCCCCTTAAACTTAATTTAATTTAAATGTGGCCCGCCATAGGAAGTGTTTGACACCCCTGCTCTAGACCATTACTGTCCTCAGAGCTTTCATGAAAATTGACACCTTCTTCAAAGCTCTAAGCTCAAAAACTTGTCTCTTTCACCAAAAGAAGTTGATCCAATAAAAGATATTCTCATCCAGCTCGTCTCTTTTAATATGTATGTACAAACAAAATAGAATCAGTTTTAAAAAGTGTGCCTTTGCTAACTACTGCTACACAGTTACCATACATACTTTTCTTTTCCAAATATAGGGGAAAACTTTGGTAATCTCAGATACTACTGTATGAAAGCCATTTGCAGATAACTAAGTTTTAATGGCAACTATTGCATATTTCAGTTTTTTGTTTGGTTTGGTTTAGTTTAGTTTAGTTGTAGTTTTTGCTGTCTCGTAGAGGTTGCAGACACTAACAAGAACACCAGGACAAATATTACCACAGAGTATGATCCAAAGCCCATTGAAGTCATGCTCATAAAGTTAACGCTGTTAACTGGTTTCCTGCTGAATGATGCATCCACTATGCTAGTCTAGCAGAAATAACACAAGTAGCAAAAATAGTTAGATTCTCCTAGTTTATTGTTATCTGTGTTAAGTTTTTCTGTAGTGCCCAGAAATTTAGTGTCTCAGCATGACTGGGGATAATATGATTACAGCTGAGAACAAATGTAAACAAAATGTGTGCACAAAGTAAATGTGGCCAGCAATATGAACTGAAAAAAATGTTTATAATTTTTTCTAAGCTTTGATAGCTTATTATTTAAACAGCTAATGATGCGTCATGGACAATTTACTAAATATATAGGTCTGCTTATATACCTTCTGCATTTTTCCTCCCATTTTTTCATACTATCAATATGTTCATGGAAGCAGAATTATCTTGTTTCTTGTATTCATTTTTACCTGCTATATTGTGTTCCACTTTAAGTTACAGCCTTTTGTGATGACATAATCTAATATGCCTAGCAATAAACAATGAGGACATAAACAGAAAATGACTTTAAAAGCACAATAGGTTCTTAATGATTTGTTTTTCAAATGTGCAGCTTTGCTGTTTTACATCAAATAAACTTGGTGATGATAAAGCAGGACAAAATTTAATTTGTATTTGTTCTGTTTACTGCCTGTAAGAGAATAAAACTGCAGACCTAGAGAATGTTGCTAACCATTGAAAGTGGAGGAAGTTGATCTTATAGTTAGGAAAGTTCTTACTGACTTTATTCAGGAAAACCCAAGTAAGTTTAGTGATAATTGAAGTTTATATTGGGACTTAGAGTCACTACAAAGCACAGAAAATGTAAATCCTCTTCTTGGTTACCCTCTCATACTATATTTCCATACTATGTTTTTACAGATGGGCTTTGGTTGTCCGTTACTATGGTTTATGATGCTCCCCTCTTCTGTGCTTTTTTAACACATAGTTTATTTAGTTTAGTACCTTACTAAAGGGAGAAGGAAGATGTATGAGGGAGTGCCTTCACTTTTTATGTAGCTAAACATTAAAACTGGTACTATTAAAACAATTTTAGGTAAGATTTTCAAAAGCATCTAAGAGAATAAGGTGCTAGAGTCCCATCAACTTGCAGTGAGAGTTGAGCACCTAACTTCCTTAAATGTATTGAAAATCTCACCATTAACGTACGAGAGCAGCATATTCTGTGTCATTTTATAAATTTAGGTTTTTTCGTAAAGAGGAAACTTTAACTGTAAATTTTAACATTTGTCATTTTCTGTAGAAAAATTAGGCACCTGATGTTTTCTAGAAACACCTATTATACACTGCTAAACATATTGATTTCACCTTATAAATACCAGAATGTTTTTATATGTAGATGCGGACAAGTTACTTACTGATATAGCTCCAAATGTGTGCTAGATGCTAAATTTATGTAATTTAATTTACAAAAATATAATTGAGGTCAGTAACCAAAACTTGTGCACATGAATTATAAGTTAAGTAGTCTTCATTACAATATTGATGATGGTAATCCACATATAAAATTTAAATAAGAATTGGCCACAGTGGGACAAACATGATCATGAGGTGTAACTGTGGAGTACCAAGTATAAAGCTATATGTGGGAAATAAATCTAGCATTTAATCCATAAAGACTTCAAGAAAGATTAAATGGGAAAAGATATACTTAGAAAATAGATTAAGAGTAAAAAATATACAGGTTTTTGCTCTATTTTATGTTGTGTTCTGGTTGTGGTACTGCATTACTTAACATTTTGGTCCAGTAATTCCAAAATGTATTTTGTATGCTATATTGCATATTTGCAGCTTCGGCTTATAACCCTTTTATTATATCCAGAAACAAGACACAATGGAATGAATCGCAACTGAATACACTCTAGGGAACAGTCCTGTATTAGGATGACTTAGTAGGTCTTTTTTACCTCTGACATGTATCCTAGGGACTAGCCTAAAATCAGACAAAATTTCTCAGCACGAATGTTGTTTGACGTATCTTTGGTAGTTCTTTCCTTCTTTTAAAGTAAATAATATAGTTCAAAGTAATTTGCGCAGGGAGATGGAAATATATTTGGAAAGGTTCAAGTAAACACTGATGTAACTGATGCCAATGAGATAAATGTATAGGTGAAATGGGCCGAATCTTCATAATTGCTTGCACGTTTTTGTATGCATATACACAGATATGGGCTACAGAACCTATTTCTTGCTCATTTGAGTCAAAGGTTGAGTTCATTTTAGGCCCATGCACTTTTGAAGATTTGGGTCATAATTTTTGGCCATTATGTTTTTATCAATAACCTAAAGCTACAATTAAAACATAGGTCTCTTGTGAGTTATAGCTAAAATCACTTGGATCCCAATTATGTCATTCCACAAAATCTGAATTTATTCTCAAACCTTGTGCAAAGTGTATATAAATTATACCCCTGATTCTGCAACATTGATTCAGATGTGTGAGCGTTACTTATGTGAATAAGACTGATATTTAATAGAACTAACCATAATAAGTAAACATCACTCTTGGAGACCTATAAGTATCAGATACTTCTAGACTGACCTTACAAAATTCTGCTTGCTTAGGGTGAATAATTGTATTTTCATGAGGGAGAATAAATTATTGTTTTTTCACCATGATAGGGGATGCCAAATAGATTTTATGTTTGAGCTAATACATTTTCATGACTATTTTGCAAGTTTGAGCAAAATCCATCAATCCCTCCAGAGAAATGAATCACTTTTCCAGAATTGAAGTACTGGCATTTCTGGAGCAAAATGCAGTGCTTGTTTAACAGTGCCCAGCAATTCTACAGAGTAGGTTATTATCAGAAGAAATAAAAACACCATATCACAGCTATTCTTAACTGATCTGCAGAAAGCTGGCCATCACATGGTGGTAGATCTCTGCTTTGTTTCCACCTGGTAAAAACAGAATAGATGGGAGGGTGAGATGTAATGAAAAGCAGTAGTGTGTGGTTAATTTTTATCAAAAAAGAGAAAACACTTACCACTAAAGTTATAAAAATACTTCCCTCCAATTACTTTTCTATGTAAGACGCAGCTGTAGCTGATGAGGTTACATGATTACCATTGGGAGAGGACATAATTTGCATGATTGCCAATAAGAAGGGAGGTGGCCATAAGACAATATCTCTGTTAAATGCTATATCTCTTGGGAACAACTATTAGAGAGTTATCAAATAATAATGGTCCAGATCTACCACTCCCACTCACAAAGTCCCATTGAAGTAAGTGTCATGACTAGTACCTTATTCCATAAGTAAATGTAAGTGTGGTGAACTTGGAGTCCAAATGGTCAGATGAAGGGTCTGATCATGAGTCTTTATTCAGCTAGAACTTCCCTTATCTTCAGTGTGAGTTGTGCAAGAGTAAAGACTGCAAGATCTGACCATAAATACTGTTTTATTAAGGATGTTTTTATATTCACCAACTGCAGAGAAGCACGTTTTGTTTTTCTAAAAATATATTGTAGTGAAATTTAAATTTCTTAATACATATTTTAAACATAGCATGATATCAATTTCTTCATGTGTTTGCCAATACATTAAAAAGAAGGGGGTGAAAACATCGAGGTATGTTCAGCCTAAGTTGTTGTTGTTTTTTAATGTACGCACATGGAAACATTTCTATCCTAATAGAAATTCATTCTGTGTATTTGCATTGATTTAACATACTCTGTCCTTTTAAGCAGGGACAGATTTGACAAGATTTTACAAGAGCTTCTGCAGTGCCCTCAGTGTGGAAAGTTCACTGGGCAAGATTATGGGTGCTGTGGGGAGGTGTAAAGGTTCAGTTCAGTCCAAAAAGTGGCCAGGGCAGCCGTGGGATATACTGGTTCTGCATATCACCTGAGCATTATCCCTTAGTGGAGCTCCTGTGAAGACCCTGGAAGAACTTAAAGCTGCTTCCTGAACCCTGTGGAAGCCTTGAGAAAGTATCAGCAACACTACCTTCTGCCCTCCTGGGGGAGACCCCTATCTTGGCCAGCGTCAGTGATTCTGACCCCAGGGCAGATAATACCAGTTTTAATTAATTGCAGTTGGACAACAGAAATTGAAGCGTATGTGTGCATCTCAGAGATTTTTTTCCCCTATTGTTACCAAGTGAGATTGTAAGGAGAAAGAGTAAACATTTAAAAATCAGAAGAGTTGGGGGAATTACATGAGTGATTAACATAGCAAGTCATGTCTGAAATTTTATGAGGTAAAGAACAGATCTTATATTTTTCCATAATTTTACTTTTTATGGTACCTACCTTTCTCAAAGATTCCAAAAATGCTCTACAATCTGTATTATATATTGGGCCTTAAATTAAAACTATTTATATTCCAGTGCGGGGAGGATTAGTGAAGAGTTTGGTAGGCAGAGAGAAGAGGGCTAGGATTAATAGTGTAGGCGTAAATTAGGAGCTCAGATACCCAGGCATCGTAGAAAGTAACAGAGTTTTATTTGCTAGCAAAGGCTCAGAGGAATCTTATCCAAACTCTGAGCCCCGAACAGTGGGGCCGTTTCTTTTTATGCAAATACAAATATTATACAGAACAAGAGATACAGTAACTTTCAACAACAAGTTCCAAGTAAACAAGCATCTCCTTATACGGTAAGGCCTTCACTGATTGGTTGCGTTTTGCCGCCGTGAGGGGCAGAAGCTGATTGGCTGTAATTTGCCGCAGTGAGCCTTACACTTACTAAGGCAAGTGGAATTTTCCATTTACCTGATGGCATTTCCCCTTCAATAGGATGGGAGGAGGTAATAGCATATAGCCAGTCAGTAAACAGAAAACAGAGTCCAGGGTTGAAACTTAAGTCAGAATCTGTCAACATGACTAGTTTTCCAGGAGGCTGTGACAGTATGCTACTGCTGATATGGCAGCCGCTTTTTTATTCCTGGCTCCTGGGCTGTAGATATTACAGTGATAGTTGCTGCAGATGCACAGAATGCTAGTACAGAAGCTTTCTCTGGAGCAGAGGTTTTGAGACACACTTTGTTAGCCAACGTACACCACACTGCATTCAATGTAGGAGCAAGATAGAAAATTTTGGTCAAGACTCAGGAAATGAAGACTCAGGCCTGGTCTACACTACAGAGTTAAATCAATGTAAAGCAGCTTACATCAACCTAGCTCTGTAAGCGTCTACACTACAATGTTGCTCTCATTATGCTGACTTAACTGCACCTCCATGAAAGGTGCAACACTTAGGTTCCAGGTATCAGCTCAACGGGGCTCTGGTTGTCAGTGCCCCACCTAGCCCCACAGTGACATCCAGTGCAAGTGTTCCTGGTGAGGAAGTGCACCACCAACAGCAGTAGCTAGTGTGGACATATAGCACTGATTTAATTACTGTGGTGGCTGTATGTGGACATAACTTAAGTTTATAGTGTAGACATGCCCTAATCTGTTGTCAAATAAATAGTGCTATGGGATCTTTAATGTTCAGGTAGTAGTAATTAGTATTTATATTGTTATAATGTCACAAGCCATAATTAGGAGTGGTGCTTTTGTAAAGAGGATCTAAAGTTTGTCCATAATTTACATTTTATGGCAAGATAAATTTATAAAATTAATTTAAAAAGATTGGAGACTGAGTGTATTCAGCTTGACTGTATGAGCTAACTCCTATAGAAAGTAACAATGGTACATATCAAAAGTTGATCAACATATTTAATCAAAACAAATGGAAATCACTAGGTCTTTTGACACATCAGCCTCAGAGACAGAAAGGCTGGGCTATTAGGAGACGCTAATCATGTGGCTTTTCTCCTAACTGGAAAAGATCCTGTGTGCAAACTTTAATCAGACCTTATCCTGATTTGTTAATGGACTCTATCTCATGAGGCATGAATGGTTGGCCAGGAATTGTATGTCTGAACATGTGAGATGTCCCAGTCACCGGGGCTTGAACATTGGATCCAGGACACAGCACGAGAGTTGCTCTCAGGACACTAAGTTATGCTGACAGGCTGACAAAAGAGTAGTCAGAGGGAATTGCTTGCAAGGGAGGTTATCTAGTCACATTTCTGTTTTTGTCTCTGCAATTCAGTTAAGAAGAATACTTTTATCTTGTTTAGCTTATACAAAGTACAAGTCTAGATAAGTTAAGCAAACTTTCTTTTCTCATAATTCCATTTTCTTTTTGTTTTTAGTAAGTCTTTTTTGTTAAGATTATGGTTGCACAAATAATTTCATGCAGACGTCCCCAAGGGGAGGAAAGCCCCATAACTGCTAAGGAAAGATGATGAAGGATAAAGAGTTTCTGGAAGATCCCCCCCCCCGAGTGTTTGTCAAAGAGCATGGGGAAATTTGTCTTCTCTCCCCAGCAAATTGTGTTACTCAAGTCTGCAGAGGACAGACACATGGGGCGAAGTCAAAAGACTAAAAAGGAGATGAGAACTGGTGGTTGTTTTGATCCTAGGTCCCATATTGCGGGGTGATGTGCAAACATAGAGTGGTCTCAGTCCTGAAGCTTTTACAGTCTAAGTTGGTAGGACTTTAGAGTCTGTTTTATATGGAATGTGTCAGTTTTTTTTCTCTAATTTACTGTTAAAAAAGAAGACTTTAATATAATTTGTAATAATTTAAATGCAAGTATGTGCTCTAAGAACTAATTTTTACATAATCATAGAATCATAAGTTGGAAGGGACCTCAGGAGGTCATTTAGTCCAACCACCTGCTTGAAGCAGGACTAACCTCAGCTAAATCATCCCGGTGAGGGTTGTCAAGCTGCAGCTTAAAAACCTCTAAAGATGAGATGCCACCGCCTCCCTAGAATAACCCATTCCAGTGCTTCACCACCCTCCTAGTGAAAAACTTTTTCCTAATGTCCAATCTAGACCTCCCCCACTGCAACTTGAGACCGTTGCTCCATGTTCTGTCAATGCATAATGCTTGATGCTGTTGGTTCTTTGAGAGTTGCTTTGGCTTTTTGAGGAGTTATGCTTTTTTACCATCTTTGGTTCTCAAAGCCGTATGTATCATCTTTAGTTGACAACTTTTAGGTCAGTGCTCAATATCTTCAGGTGCTGAAAATACCAGTTTCCAAATGAGATCAGTCTCTTTGTTGTCTTCTCAATCTACAACAAACTGTCTCCAGTGGGATCTCTGAATTTGCCTTCTAAATTGGTGGTGATTCTGCTCCTCTCTTATGTACATTAGAAGTATTATTGCTACATTGCTAAATTTATTTTTATCAACATTGAAACTTAGTGTTTTAAAGTGCTCAACAAAATGTTTTGGCATTGAGTGAGTGTGTAGCATACAAAATTGGAAGGATGCTTTATATCAAAATCTCAGCTTAATATTTACTGAGTTTAAGGAGGCAAGAAAACATTAACCAGATCTCCAACGTGCATTTGTGTTTTTTTTTTATTAGTAAGGTAATTTTATTATTTTTGGCAGGATTTGGTTCAGAGCTATAATCTCTCATATTTTGTGTCCTACGTGCACTTTCTAAGTACAGCACCTGTGCACACTGTGACCTGAATCTGTAGTATTAGTATGTCACTGTATCGTGCCTGAATAAGAATTGCAAGACTGGGCCCTTTAGCCAGCTTAATGTAACTTTTTACCCAGCATCATTTGTAATATTTTTGTGATAATTTTAAAACATATTTGAAGACTTTCTTTAATACTTATTTTTAAGAGTTAATTTGGTTTGTTTTATTGCTCTTGTGATAATTGTCAGTTTGATACTTTTGATTAGTGCTACATCAACAGGTTAGTAATCATATTAAATGATAGACTTCACAGTAGGTATTCTCATGTTTTATTTTTTGGGGGTTTACTTTGTGTGTGTGTCTGTGTATTTTACACATTTGGAGTTTTATGTTACTCTTTTCTCCTCCAGTGTTCTTAATCTGTTTCATCTAAACTACATACAATTACCACACCACTATTCTCTAAAATCACACCTTTCATCCTTGAAGTGTGCTTTATTGGCCTTTGGTGAGTACTTTACCGAGATCCATTTAGTTACTTTGTAGTGCACCTGCCCTTCCACTACACTATCCTCCCACCTTATTTTTATTTTCCCATTCTCCCTTTGTTTACTTATTTTTTTCCTTTAATGCCCAACTTTCTAAAACTAGTCTTGAAATTTTTCAGTTTATAGACTCAAACTTTAAGATCAGAAGGGACCAATATGATCATCTAGTCTTACTTCCTGCACCACACAGGACATAGAACCTCACCCACCCACTCCTGTAATAGACCCCTATCCTATGATTGAGTTATTGAAGTCCTCAAATAATGGCTTAAAGACTTAAAGATACATAGAATAGAAGCAAGTGACCCATGCCACATGCTGCAGAGGAAGGCGAAAAAACCCTAGGGCCCATGTTAATCTGCCCGGGGGAAAATTTCTTTCCGACCCCAAAGATGGTGATCAACTAATCCCTGAGCATGTGGGCAAAATTTACTAGCCAGACACCCAAGAAAGAATTATTTGTAGTAACTCAGAACCACCCCATCTAACATCCCATCACAGGCCATTGGGCATATTTACCGCTAGTAGTCAAAGATCAGTTAATTGCCAAATTAGGCTGTCCCAACATTCTATCCCCTCCATAAGCTTATCAAGCTCAGTCTTAAAGCAGCTAGATTTTTACCCTCCCCTTGGAAGGCTGTTCCATAATTTCACTCCTCTGATGGTTAGAAACCTTTATCTAATTTCAAGTCCATACTTCCTGATGACCAGTTTATATCAATTTGTTTTTGTCCATATTGGTACTGAACTTAAATAATTCCTTTCCCTCCCTGGTATTTATCTAATGTGTTTATAGAGAGCAATCGTATCTCCCCTCCACCTGCTTTTGGTTAAGCTAAACAAGTCAAGCTCTTTGAATCTCCTCTCATGAGACAGGTTTTCCATTCCTTGGACCATCCTAGTAGCCCTTCTCTGCACTTGTTCCATTTTGAATTCATCTTTCTTAAGCATGGGGAACCAGAACCGCACACAGTATTCCAGATGTGGTCTCACCAGTGCCTTGTATAACAGTACTAACACTTCCCTATCTCCATTGGAAATACCTCGCCTGATGCATCCGAGGACCACATTAGCTTTTTTCATGACACATCACACTGGCAGCTCATATTAGTCCTGTGATCAACCTTCTCCTCCGTCACTTCCAACTGATACATCCCCAGTTTATAGCAAAAAATTTTATTAGTCCCTAAATGCATGACCTTGCACTTTCCATTATTAAATTTCATCCTATTTCTATTACTCCAGTTTACAAGGTCATCCAGATCTTGTATGATATCCCGGTCCTTCTTTGTATTAGCAATACCTACCAATTTTGTGTCATCTGCAAACTTTATTAGCACATTCCCACTCTTTTTGCCAAGGCCAGTAATAAAAAGGTTAAATAAGATTGGTCCCAAGACCCATCCCTGAGGAACTCCACTAGTAACCTCCCTCCAGCCTGACTGTTCACCTTTCAGTGTGACCTGTTGTAGTCTCCCCTTAACCAGTTCCTTATCAACCTTTCAATTTTCATATTAATCCCCATCTTTTCCAATATAACTAATAATTCCCCATGTGGAACCATATCAGATGCCTTACTGAAATCTAGGTAAATTAGATCCACTGCATTCCCTTTGTCTAAAAAATCTGTTATCTTCTCACAGAAGGAGATCAGGCTGGTCTGGCATGATCTACCTTTTGTAAAACCATGTTGTATTTTGTCCCAATTACTGTTAACTTTGATGTCCTTAACTATTTTCTTTTTCAAAATATTTTCCAAGACTTTGCATGTTACTGAGGTCAAACTAACAGGCCTGTAATTACCCATATTACTTTTTCCTCCTTTCTTAAAAATAGGAACTATGTTAGTGTAGGCTGGTGGCATGGTCCAGCTAGCAGCGTCATGACCCTTCATCGGGCCTGGGCTCCAAGGCAGGCCACAGCGCCCTTATTGAGTGGAATAAACGTCTGTGTTACTAGTCTTTAGCCAGCCCCTAGGCAGGCAGGCTCTTCTGGCAGTCTATTGCCCCCTGGCCCTCCCGTCAGGCAGGGCTGGTAACGCGTCTGCAACCTAGTAGTCAATTGCCCCCAGCCCTCCAACAGGGCCGGGCAAGGAACTAAGTCTTTAGGCCCCGGCTCGCAAGCGGGGCTTGAAACCAGTCTGGTGCTCTGGCCCCCAAAAAGGGCGGGGCAGGCAAAGTAGTCTATAGTTCCGGGCCTTCCAACAGGCGGACTGGCAAACAGTCGGAGGCCCCCGGCTCTCAAACAGGGCAGGGCAGGTGAAGCAGTCTTTAGCCCCCGGCCTTTAAACAGGGCGGGGCAGGCAAGCTTGGTGTCCTTTGGTCAGGAGTGCAGAGGACAGCAAGCACTCCCTAGATGGTTAGGGAAGGGGGAAGAGGGACGCAGGCCCACCCGTCTCCACTGCATCCCGGCCCAGGGCCCTATCAGTGGCAAAAGTGGTTTGCCACCGAGTCAGCGGGGATTCAGCCACAACATGCTGACCAAGGGCTCTGCCCCTGACTCAGCCACTGGCTATGGCTTTCCCTGGGCCTCTTCCTCCCACCCAATCCCAGGTACCTGCATCCACGTCGGGCCCTTGGGAGGAGGCAGTGAGCGGGCATCCGGCAAATCCCTCTCCATCGGCCGGTGATAGGTCCGGGAACTCCAGAGGGTCGTCTCCCAAAGGTAGCTCCTCCAGGTCACAGGGCCCCAGGGTCTGTCCATGTTGGTGGGTTCTCCACACCGGGCAGCTCCCACAGGTCAGAGCCAGCCTCTGGCATTTTCTCTCACCCAGTGGGCTTGGGTAACTGTGCTCAGCTACTGTGGTCCAGCGGGCCCACCCCGTCGTGCGGGCCTAGCGGCCCGTTCCAGTCACTAGGGTCAGCCAGCCCCCTCCAGTCCCTAGGGTCAGGCAGCCCTTTCCAGTCACTCGGGCCTGGCAAGTCAGGCAGGACCCCCAGGCTCGTCAGCGGGGCAGCTGGGTCAGGCCTAGGCTAGGAGACATGTCTGACTCCAGCAGCAGCTGTTGCCAGATGGAGCTGCTGGGCCTGTCTTTTATACTTCCTTCCCTGGGCCTGGCTCCACCCCTCTGCTTCCGGGTGGCTCGGCTTGCAGGGCCTGGTGCTGTCCAGTGGGGGCAGAACAACCCTTCCTCGGTCCCAGGCTCTGAGGCAGGCCACAGTGCCTTGTTACAGTTAGCAATTCTCCAGTCAGTGTAGAACCCCTGAGTTTACAGATTCATTAAAAATCCTTCCTAATGGGCTTGCAAATTCATGTACCAGTTTCTTTAATAATCTTGGATGGAGATTATCTGGGCCCCACGATTTAGTCCCATTAACCTGTTCTTTGGCTTCTACCTTGGATGTGGTAATTTCTACTTTCTTAGCCTCATTCCCATTAGCCACCCTGCCATTATCCCTAAACTCTTCATTAGCCTCATTAAAAACTGAGGCAAAGTATTTGTTTAGATACTGGGACATGCCTAGATTATCCTTAACCTCCACCCCATCCTAAATGTTTAGTGGTCCCACTTCTTTCTTCGTTTTCTTCCTATTTATATGGCTATAGAACCTTTTACTATGGGTTTTAATTCCCTTTGCAAAGTCCAACTCTACTTGGCTTTTGGAATTTCTCACTTTTTCTCTACATGTTCTGATCTCCAAGAAGTAGCTTTCCTTGCTGATTCCTCCCATCTTCCATTCCTTGTAAGCTTTCTGCTTTCTCTTAATCACCTATCTGAGATGCTTACTCATCCAGCTTGATCTACAACTCTTGCCTATGAAGTTTTTCCCCTTCCTAGGAAAGTTTCTTCTGCTTTGACTTCAAGTAATTCCAAGCCTCCTCCACCTTTTAGAGTCATGAGTTCTTCAGTCCAGTCCACTTCCCTAACTAATTCCCTTAATTTTTTAAAGTTAACTCCTTTTGAAATCAAATACCTTAGATCTATTTTTATTTATCCTTCCACTTAGTTTGAACTGAATTAGTTCATGGTCACTCAAACCAAGGTTGTCCCCTACAACCAGTTCTTCTATGAGGTCCTCACTACTCACCAATACCAAATCTAAAATAGCATACCCTTTAGCTGGTTCAGTAAGTATTTGGTGAAGGAATCAATCAGCTATCACGTCGAGGAAAATTTGGGCCCTATAATTATTACTAGCAGGTGTTCTCCAGTCTATATCTGGGAAGTTAAAGTCTCTCATAATCCCACAATTCCCAGTAGTATTTACTTCATTAAAAACATTAAAGAGGTCTCTAGCCACATGCAAGTCAGGTCCCTCTGGTCTGTAGCACACCCCAAGCACTTTCCTAGGGGAAGCTCTGGTAGCTTTTTTCCCCAATGTGATGTTCGCCAAAACAGACTCTGTCTTATCCATTGCTTCACTTCTAATTTCTTTACAGTGTACCTCATTATTGATATACAATGCTACTCCACCACCTTTGCCTTTATTTCTGTCTTTCCTAAATAGCACATACCCTTCAATACCTTTACTCCAGTCATGATTACTATTCCATCATGTTTCTGTTGTCCCTATAACATATTTTCACTTTCTGCACCAGTAGCTCTAATTCCTCCATTTTGTTACCCAGGCTCCTCATATTGGTGAACAAACATCTTAATTTTTGCAGTTTGGCTTCACTCACATTTTTTAACCTATTTGGCAGTCCTTCTACCACCAGTATTGCCTATTAGACTGGTGTCTACACTACCCTTCCTCTTAATGTCCATTCTGCTTCCCACTACTGTGTCCTTTCTTACTTCATTTTCCTCTCTCTGTCTTAAAATCAAGTGTGGAGATTATCCAGGCATCTCCCAACCATCTCCCCCAAATTGCTAGTTAAAGCTCTCTTAATTAGTTGTGTCAACCTCCATCCTAGAAGTCTATTTCCTTCCCTATTCAGGAGAAGTCCATCCCAGGAGGACAGTCCTCTGTCCATGAATGCCTCCCAGTGGCCATACATCCCAAAGTCTCCCTTATAGCACTACTGTCTGAGCCATCGGTTGATCATCATCATCTTGTCACACCTTTGTTGTCCTCCTCAAGGGACAGGCAGAATCCCACTAAAGATCACCTGAGCCTTGATTTCCTTAAGAGTCTTCCCCAGCTTGGCATAGTCTCCCTTGACACGTTCCAGTAAGAATCTAGCCGTATAATTAATTCCCATATGAAGGACAATCAGTGGATTCTTTCCTGCTCCCGTTAGGATCCTCTTCAGCCTCAGGTCCACATCTCGTATCTTAGCACCTGGCAGACAGCACACCCTTCTGTTCTCCGGATCAGCTCTGGTTACAGGACTGTCTGTTCTTCTCAGTAGGATGTCTCCAGTCATGTAGACCTGCCTTTTCTTGGTGACAATACAATTCTCTGGCCTCTCCTGTTCTTTCTGGCAGCAAATCCTTTCATCTCGTTTTCCTTTGCAATCGTCTACAATCCATCCTTCATCCCCCCGGGGCTCTTATTTGGTGGTATCTCCATTGGCTCATCCACTCTTTGTATAGAACTAGCTACTCTTCTCTTCTTCCTTGCCCTCCCACCTTCAGTTGCCACCTGCTGTGCCCCTTCTTCATTTTCCAACTCCACAAACCTGTTCTGGAGCTCTATTCCTCCTTCATTAGTCTGTCTTTTTCTCTCCTTGGTTCTCGTAGTCACATGCTTCCGCTGACCACTTTCCTCACAAAAGTCTTCCCTCAGACTTCTTTGGTCCTGCTTCCATTTGCAAATCTGGGTTTTTTCCTTTAGCCTGCCCATGTCTTTGCTCCATCATCTGCTCAAACCCCCTTCTAAACTCAACCAGAATATCCACCTGCATCTCCAAGCCTTGGATCTTTTCTTCTATCAGCTCTTTCATCAGGCAGCACTTCATACAAATGAAGCTCTTTTGAGGTGTCCCCCCAGAATCATGTACATCCGACAGCTTCCACATCCAGTCATCTTCATTGTCTCTTCCACAGCTTGGGTCACTACCACTACCACTGCATCTGTCATAGCTTTTCCACCTATTTCCTGTCAGTGTGAGAAAGAAACAAAAACTCCACCAAAACAACCCCCCCATGAGCACCACAACAATACGAGAACACCATACACTCCCTCCCCTAACTCCCACTCAAACTCCCCTGTTTACAGCTCTGTTTGCTAGCTCCTGTGCTGCTGTCTGATTGAGTAGCTGCCTTTATAGGTCCCTTTATCAGGGAAGCCCCGCCCCTAATAAGGCTCAGCTACTCTCAGTACACCAACCTGTACCAGTCCCCACAATTTTAACTACGGTCTTCTGGATGAAACATAATCTTTCAACTAATTTTTTCTAATATTTGTTTTAACAGTGTTATTTGGCTTTGTGTTTTACATTTTATTATGGAAACCCACATGCTGACACAGAACCAACCTTATTCCTGGGGCTTAAAAGATTGGCTTTATAGAAAGGCTAGTGCTGTAAATACATTAGCATATTTTCTGTGTTAATTAACAGCTAAAGGTCCTTTTGCAGGGATACAACCAGATATCTTGCCATTTCACTTCAGAAATTACAGGCTGAGTATAATGATCTCTTGAGGAGAAGAGTTATAAACTGTTTTGTATGTTTTGTGTGTATATATACAATACAGTCAGTGTAATGTATTTAGCAACTGCTGAAGATAATATTCAGAATTAAAAAAAAAACATTACTTTGGCAGATGGGGGCAGGGGTAGAAAAAAAAGCTCTGCTCTGGCATTCTAGGCCTGAGAAGATTTACATGATAAATTTGGATTTCTTTCCTTTTCTCTGGTTGCTGGATTTCATAATTGACAGGCCTGCCTTTCTAAAGACTTCAGAGGCCCTTGCCAGCAAGCTAACAATTTTGACTCCAAACTAGGTAGCAGTAATCCCCTGGCTTAATTTCTTGTGACGGAGTGCTGCAGTTTAGGGTATTTCTTGTTGGCGTTGGGCCTGCAAGTTTTCTATGGAAAACATCCCAGTTCTTTAAGTTGTATCCATAACTGGAGGACATATTGGATCAAGTGGGACCCTAAGGTTCTTGTTTTTCCCATGTTGTTTGCCTACCCCAGGCAGTTCTCCTTTTCTGGTCTTTGTCTCCAGCTTCCTGGAGGGGCTGGCCTTCTCACAGGGCTGTCTTCTGCAGTTTCTTGAACATACTGCCGATCTCTGTAATATAATTAGGATGCCTAGGAGGGGGCTAACCTGCCGAGAAGTTTTGCTGTATGGCTCCCAAATATTAGTTGTATACTTTTGTGTCAGGTAGGGCTTCACATTTCCATGTAGACACTGAGCATGGCTGTCAACCCAGCCTCACCTTCCTGTGTGACTAATTATTCCCATGCCAGAATCTGCCCACAGCCAACTTCTACAAGACCATTGACCCTTTTCCTGTTGACATCTAAGGGCACCACTAGCATGGCTGGCTCCTTCTTCCTAGCTTGAGCCTAGGCTGCTCATATTTGCTCATAATTGCTCTCAATATAGGGGCAGCCTTGGCAGAAGTCTCTCAGCTGCCCACATGAAAAGCATACTCCTGGGGCTGCAGAGGCACCAGTCTCTGTTTTAGGAGTTTGTAATTCTTCCTGGAGAAGTCCTTTAGGAGCCCCCTGTTGGTCTTCCTGATGTCTCTGTTAGACCTCTGGTTTTGCATGAGACAGTCCCATTTTAGATGTAGTTTCCTGGAGACCTTGGACCACATTGTAGCTCATTGACTCATGTCACTAACGCCAAGTCTTTTTCTAGGGGCCAACACCAGGCTGGTGTGTCTCCCCTACCAGTGCCAGGTTCTGTCTGGTCAGATCATGTGGTTTTCTAGATCTTGCTCCATGATGCCGCCAGTAGTCTATCTGTAGCTGTATTATTTTCCATGAGGTGGATGCCCTCCACTAACATCTCTGAGCAATTTTTTAACATCCAGGTCCTCTCCCTAGCCGTAGGCTGTGCTTGAACTGTTCCACAAACACACTTGTCACACTGTCTAAAGTGGCTCACAGCCACGAGTGCCTACTCAGGGCAGAATGTCAGAAGCAGGGCAGACATCCCAAACTGGTGGTGTGATCTATAATTAGATTTCACTGAGCCCATACCAATTGTGAACTCCTTGTTCAGAACTTATCATGGAGTTACAGACAGTCCCCATAGACCCTCCAGTCTATCTTGTCACCCAGACAAATTGCACTTAGTGAGAGGAGTCATTCATACCAAAAATAAACAAACATTCCAGGTTATTCCCAGTCCCAAGAAACCAGTCACTCACCCAGGTTGAGTTGCATTCTAGATCTGACACTAAAGACAACACTGGTAGTCAGTTCTTTAGTAAATCAACTATAGGTTTATTGGCTAAAAAATGGAAATGAGTTATTGAGAGGTTAAAGCAGGTAAAATATATGCACAGGTCTCCGTCTATAATTCCAAATGGTGGCAGAGATGTAATAAATTGCCAGTGTCTAAAAAGTCTTCTCATAGTACCCCAGATTGTCTTTGGAGAGCTCCTCTTTGGATCTGGTACCCTTTCCTGTAAGGGTCCAAACACTCTAGAGATGCAGGAACTTTCTCTGAACCCATATTTATAGATTCTTCTCACAGAAAATAATCTGACAGGATCACCAACCAGGTGGTCTCTTTCTTTGGTTGGTGGAGAGAGATCATCACACACAATGACCACTTGCCTTCTAAAGCACACAAATTAGTACTTTCATGCTAAAGTTCTTCATTTGCATGACACAAGGCTTCTTTCTTATTTGATGGGTTATTATAGATGGGTTATTTAGTTATATAGGGATATAGAAAGTAAATGTTTGCTATTACATTATAATAGGATACAGATAAGTGAAAACAATGCATGTTACATCCCATAGTTTTCATGATGTTTAAAGACCAAATACAGTCTTAGACAATTAACTATAAGTGACTTGGCCTGAGTCTTTGCATGAGCTGGTACCTGGGCTGTGAGCATCACAACACTCGCAGTTATTTGTACCCCATTCTGGCTTTAACCAATGCCAGCAACAATTTCTCAAGCATTGAGACAACACTCACGATCATGCTCCTGGGGGATACTTCTCTCAGAAGTGCTAATGGTGGGTTTCCTCTATAATATCTAAATAACAGTAGATCCATTTTGACTTTTGGGGTATTCCTCTGTGACTGTCGCAACCAGTTCTTGGTACACCACCTGGGCTGGTCCGGTGAGGAAAAGGGCCCAATGTTCTGCCGGTCCCTGGGCTGCCTGAGCCACTTGTTTGAATGTCATGAGGAAGGACTCAGGGTCATTGTCCAGGTCCTTTTTTCATTAACTTCCCTGCTTTGGGTGGGGCTTCCATTGTCAGACTTGTCAGTCTTGTTGATACCCCCACAACCACCTCAGCCAGCTTGAAAAAAGATAATTTGTGAACCAACTTGTTGGTCCTGCTGCCATGTAGTTAGTTCCTTTAGCAGCTGTTGCTGCTTCACCACTTATTGCTGCTGCTGTGTAGCTAATTGTTGTACTGTTCTGTGGCTTGGTGCTGTTAACTTTCTATCAGCCATTAACTTGTCCAAGTCCATCTTGTTTAGGCCACCCATGAGTGTAACTTAAAAAAAAAAACCCAAAACAACACCACCTCCCACTACCTCAGGGGTGATCCTTTGTCTGCATTTTCCACCATTTGTCACAGTTCTTGGGTCACAGATGGGCACCTCCTGCTGTCTGGGTGCTGCAAAACCTGCAAAAATAAAGGTGCCTCAGTCTGCATAAATGGAGCAGAATAGTCTTGACTGTGTTTGAAGGGGATGGGGCTACTGGCTGTCACTCCCCAAGTCCTTTCAGTGTAATCTAGATTCCCTAACTCTGGGATGGGTTGAGGATAGGAATACTGACCACTTAATGGTTTGCCAAACCTACCAGCTGGTATATTGGAGTCTGGTGTCTTCATGTAGCATCAGCATGTGACTTTTTTGAGGGCAGTTTCCCTGAAGTGTTCCTGGAGTCTCTTTTGGGGGCTATAAAGTTGCTGTCCACTTTCTTCCAGATCTGCCCAGCAACTCTCTGGAACTTCCTGCTTTTACACCCTTACTCCACTCCTGACATGATTGACAGGGCTGGAGGGATGGAGCCAGTCCTGCCAACATCTTTAACTTTTGTCACCAGTGGAGGTTTTATACATTCTGGTACACAAGGACTCTAGTAATGGACACTTCCATGCAACTCTGGGGAGTGTGTTTTAAGTACTTGGGAATTCAAGGGAAATGGTTCCCCCAGAAGACCATACTCAGAGCTATTTGGCTGGTGTGTGGAACTTTTCTACCCCTCATTCAGGATCTGACAATAAAAGTACTTATAGATAGCACCTCAGTGATGCGCTGCATGAACAGGTGAGGGGGATCCAGGTTCTCTCCATTCTACCAGGAAACCATACATCTTTTTGATTGGTGTATGTGTTCTCACTATAATCCAGGCACAATGCAGGTGGTTCAGCAACGCAACACTAGCTCTGCAACCTCTTAATTCAAGTCCTGTGGGGAAAGAGGACAGACATAGGTTGCTGCTGGAAGCCCTTAGTTAGAATATGCACAGAGGCAGCCTGAGAGTGATGGTCAGTCATAGTAGGCCAGAGCAGATGCCATATTCATATCCTTACTAGGTATCAGAGCAGCCCTGTATAAGGATAGCTGTGCACTCCTCAAACTGGGTAGGGGGCAGAAAGAAATCCCTAAATAAAGCTTGCTCCACCCAGACCTGTCAGACTGCTGCACTTGAATGGTCATCCAGATTTTTTAGTGGTTTAAATATAAAGACAAACCAAATAAATTTTGCAACTTGGAATGTTTGCACACTCCTTGATAGACACAATGGACCTGAGTGTAGAACTGCTATATTTGGTAGAATATGAGCATGGTAAGAGTGTAGACATTGCTGCACTCATTGAGGCAAGACTTGCTGGCTAGTTGCAGCTAGAAGAAGTGGATGATGGTTACACCTTTTACTGGACTGGCAAATCTGAGGATTAACACAGATGCTTTGGTGTGGGGTTTTCTTCTCAGTTGCCCACGAACGTGAGTCACAGCAGGTTTATGCTTTTCCATATCGGTCTTGTTAAATATCCATTTGCTTCTGCCATCAGAGGATGTGCAGAATGATCCATCCAGATGAAGATAAGGAGGACTTCTATCAAACCCTTTGATAGCGTTATCACGTCAGTCTTATGTAATAAGCTGATTACTTGAGGTGATTTCAAAGCCAGGATTGGTCATGACTGTGCACTGTAGGGCAACGTGATAAGTTGTCACAAAGCTCTATTACTTTTCAAATGCACTGAGTACAAACTAGCTATCACCAACATAATGTTTCAACAGTCCAACATATGTAAGACAACCTGGTTATACCTGCATTAAAAACAGGCAGATGATTATGTTATTGCATGGTGAAGAAATCTCAGGGATGTTAAACTCGCATCATGAGAGGCCAGACTGCTGGTCAGATCAAAGATCTCTGATAAGTCAATTGTCCCTCTGCATTTCTCTCTGGCAACATAAACAGCAGCTTAAGCCAGTGAAAAAAATCAATATTTCTAGCTTGGAAAACTGACAAACAGCCCGAATTACAATAAAACTAATGAAAAAATTTCCCTTAGTTACAGAAGCCTCAGTGGATGTTGAGACAGCTTGGAAGCACTTTTCAGACATGACATAATATGGCTGCTAAAGTTCTTGGCTTTGTTAAGAGAAAACATCAGGGTTGGTTTGATGAGAATGATCCGAAAACATGTCGGCTGTTGAACTCACTGTGTGCTATTCATCAAGCCTACATAGTAGACAAGGATTCAGCTGCTATGATGGCTGCATTATCATCAAGCAAAACAGATGACTCAGACCAGACTTTGGTAAAAGTAAAAGCAGTGGAAAGAAAGGAAAGCGGCGGAGATACAATTGGCGGTAGACTGCAAAGCAGCAAAAGCTTTTTTTTGCTGGTCCTTGTGCTGTGTATGACCCCAGGTGCAACAGGATAACCCACGTATGCACACTGAACGGCAAATTGACTCTTAACTGACAAAAAAGACATTTCAGTTCGCTTCCTAATCACCCTTCTGAGAAAGCAATTAAAGCTGTTCCACAACACCCATTAAAAATAGAACTTTCATTAGCCCTCATCCTATATGAGACTGTAACAGCAATTAAGCAGATGTCAAGAGAAAGCACTTGGACCAGATGGCATTCCAGAAGAGATCTGTAAGCAGTGTTTCTACCACTCTGCAGGGCACCTTACATGGCTCTTCCTCATTACCTGGGAGCAAGAGTCAATGCCATTGGATTTCAAGAATGCCAACATTGTTTACCTTTATAAACATAAAGGTTATAGGGGAAACTGCAGCATTTCCCTACTCTGTGTGGCTGGGAATATCCTGGTATGGGCCATATTGAATAGACTTTCCACTGAAACGATTCTCCTTGCGTCTCAATGTGGAATTCAGTCTGCATGGGGCCCTAGAGATGTGATCTTCATAGCCTGTCAGCTTCAGGAAAAGTGCTAGGAGCAAAACTGTGGTCTCTATATGGTGTTCGTTGACTTAGCTAAAGCTTTTGATTCTGTAAATGGTGAGGGACTCTGGAGACTTTTGTTCATCTTTGGATGTCCTGCAAAGTTTTCTGCCATTTGGCTCCTCCATGATGGGATGATGGCCAGAGTGGTGAAAAATGGCAAGATCTGTCTCCTTTCGTTTCATCAGTGGCATCAAACAAGCTTGCATGCTGGCTCCTATATTCCTTTTCCCATCCTTTCTTCAGCTATACTTATGGATGCATTTCATGACAGAGTATTCAGGTTCATACAGATGAGAAGTTGTTCATTCCGCAGTACTTCTGTGCTACATGAAAATGGCAGATTTACTCATTTGAGGAGCTTTTATTTGCAGATGACTGTCCACTGGTTGCTCACTCACTTGATAACATTTAATTTATAACCGATCACTTTGTTTGTGTAGTCAATCATTTTGGTTTCATGATTAGCCTAAAGAAAACTGAAGTACTATACCAACCTGTGTCAGGGATGCAGAAGTCTGCCAAATTATTAAGATCAAGAACACTGCTCTCAAGTCCAAGAAGTTTTTCTACCTAGGGAGTATGCTGTCAGAGAATGCCATAACTGATGGAGAGATTACTCATCACATAGCGAAGGCCTGCTCTCCATTTGGAGTTCCATCATACCACCTGTAGAACGATAGGGGAATCAATATAAGCACTAAGCTAAATGTCTATCCGACAGTCATGATTACAATGCTTCCATCTTCTTGTGAGACACGGACAACTTATCTCTGCCATATTAGGAAACATATCTTTGCCATATTAGGAAACATGCACTATCTTCAGTGTGTTTGCAGAGTCAAATGGTAGAACAAGATTCCTAATATCAAAATCCTTAATTGTTGTTGGATGTCTGGCATTCAATTCCAGCTTACAAAAGCTCAGTTGCCTTGGTGTGGGTGTCTTATTCGTATGGCCAACTTGAGGCTTTCCAAGGTCGTATTTTATGGTCAGCTAAATCAAGGCACCCATTCTCATCATAGCCAGTACAAACAAGATAAAGACACGCTGAAGTCAAACTCGAAAGCATGTCAGGTTGACCCTAGCAACTGGGAAGTAAGAGCCCATGGCAAAGTATAGTGGCAGCAGATTTGTCTTGTTTCATTTAATTGCTTTGAAGCAAGGCACATTAACATCTTATATGAAAAATGTGAACAGCGCAAAGCAAGGATACAACAGCTTACAATCTTGTAGCCATGTGTGTGGTTCTCACTTTGGTCTGACCTTGCATATATGTCATATACAATGACATCAACATGAGTCGTTGTTGTCATCTCTTATCAGGTCACACCAGCTGCCCGTCACCTTCTTGGGCTACAGAATACTTTCACAGACTGATACGTATCTGAGAATCATGAATGGTCTCTGAACACCAGCCTGCCACAGCATCTTTTGCAGATAGGGGTTTCCACAAGTGGATTTGTTTGTGACATGTCACTATAAAAATTGCCAAAGCTTTTTCTCCAAAAGCGGTTAAATCTGGGCCCTCTGAGATTTTCACCACTCTGTGGGCTCCCACCATGTGTGCCTTTCCATCTATATTCAAGGTGCTGAGGAAACTGAGGCAAGATGCCATCTGCATCATCATGGGCCAGACAATTCTTGTGTTTGGATCTACAGAATCTGTTGGTAAGGAGGCCAAACACTTTTCTCATCCTGCCCAACCTAGTCTCTCAGAATGGTGGCTGGATCCTGCACCCAGACCTGATGTCCTTGCACCTGACAGTGAAGATGCTCACTGGATGACAGATACAAGAAGGAGGTGTGCTGCTGCAGTTCAAGACATCTTGCTACAAAACAGAAAATGTCCAACCAGACTGATATACAAGGCCAAATATCCCCCTAAATAATATTCCTTGTTCCAGCTTCAGGGAGAGGTTCTGCAGCCTATGTGTAGGTAGTTGGATTGGACGGTAGTAGTGGCCTCTTCTGTCTTTGGGGGTCTGTGGGTTTATGGATCCCCTTGGTTCGTCGCATACTTTCGTGGGCCCTGGGGAAAATGGGATTGCCTGCATTGCCTCAACATACTCGTAAAACTTGCAGCAAGCCTTATCCATTGAAGCTTTTGGCTCAGAGCACACTCTGAGTGGGGCACCATCAGTGCAGAATGCACCCCCTGAGATTTCTTTGGCTCAGTGTTTGATGTCTCTGGTACCAAAAAAGAGACACAGATCTGCCAAAGACATGGTACCTCGCCTAGCAAGATGTTCGGTACTGAAGCCAGCTAAAAGCGAGGCCCCTGCAAGGGACTCTGAGGGAAAGCATCCCCTGGAGCTCTCCTCTGCAGCAAAGTGGGGTTTGTTGACTCTGGAACCTGTGCCAGGTATGTTGAGGCCAAACCCTGAAGTTTCTATCCACCAAACTCAGGATCCGGTTCCAGTACTGATGACACCAGATGCCTACATTGCTGTCAGAGATCTACTCAGCTTTTTAGTACTGGTGCCCCCTGGCAGTGCAGGAAGAGTTTCATCTGTAGCGGCAACTGTAGTCCCTACACCAGCCCCACAGGAACATGCAGTATCGATGCCACTTCTGGTGCCTAGGAGGCTGGTACTTTCCAGGGGCAAGCCACCATTAACAACCCCAGTACTGCCATCTCTGTGTACGCCTTACATGTGTCCTGTCCTCATGGGTTCCATTCTACCATTGTCACAGGACTCCAGCATCTTCATCAGATGCCAAAGTTGGGTCTTTTGTGTCCCATACCAGATAGGAGGCTTATCCTCCATCTGAGCCATGGGGCCCATGGATGTTTCAATAGCTCCAGCAGTGGACATATTGTAATGGGCAATGGCCTGCACAACCATGGGGCTCACCACTACCATATCAGTGGCCATTCTGGACACGACAGAGTGTCCCTCTCTCTACTAGGATCTCTCCTCATCCGTCTGAGTTGGCTTCTTTGAGTATGCACCAGGATCACTGGTACTACATGCCCAGGGTACCCACCTGATAATGCCAAGGTCAGGGCAGGCTGTAAAAGGAGGGCAGATTCTCCCAGCACTGATGGGTGACACTGTAGTCAGACTTCCCAACCAGCCACAAACAGTGCTTCTGATTCCCCATACTGGTTATCAAGAAGCCACTGTGCAAATACACACAACCCCCTTTACTGCATTTCAGACTCTGGCTCCCAAACTGCCACTCGGTCCAGTAAAGAGACCAGTTATTTAAACTCTATGCTCTTTACTAAAAGGTTCTCTCTGATCCCAAGAGACCAGCCACAGTACCAGATCACTATAAGTTTGGATCATACCCAAAGTACCATGCTGCCAGCCAATCCTTTAGTAACTAAAACTAAAGGTTTATTATAAAAAGAAACAAACAATAAGAGAAATGTTAAAGGATTAAAGTAATCAGATACATACATATGATTTGAAAGTCCATATACATCAGGTTTCTAGAAGAATTGTGGAGTTTACAGGCTTGTATAGTTCCTCTGGTATACATCCAGTACCTGGATGGGTCTAAGTCCTTCGGTTCAGTTGCAAAATGAATTGATCCAGAGGTGAGTAGATGTGTGTCTGCAGCTGGACGGGAACAAAGACAAAATGGTTTCTGTGGCTTGATACCTTCTGTCTCTGGCCATGTGGTCTGTAGGCCCTTACAAGAACTAAAATGGAGTCCAGAGTCACATGGGCCAATCCTGGTAACTTTTCAGGTATGCCTTTAGTTCCTTCCTGGGCCTTTTGCTTCTGTAAAGGTCTTGATGGCCCAGTAAGCGGGCTATTGTCCTGCCACCTCTCTGTCTGGGGTGTGTCTTATACAGCATAGTTTGAAATGCAGATATATCGAAGATGTCCATAACTTCCCTCACACACATCACACATGAACACAAATATAATCTTATTCAGCATATTATAACCTTTCTAACAGTACCTGACATGGCATGTCTCACGTGAATCACTATGATTTTGACATACTAATGTTAAATAACACAAATGCCCCTCCCCCCAATACAGCCAGTGTGACACCCCCAACACGAAACTAGTGTAGAAGGGAGTAATCAGAGTACCTGAATACACCTCAAGGGTCCTGCCAATCTAGTCAGCATGACACTACACACAACATTCCTTGATGTGTAGTACTGGGACCAAGCAATCAGAAATTGCTCAAACAGCTCCTCCTCCACAAGAGACAGACCAGCCATTGCCTTAACATCCTGGTGTTTCTTTTTCCTTGTCGCCAGATGATTCTGTAGAGATGGTTAATGATTTTCCACTGCCAGAGGATTACAAGGCTCACCAAGAATTCCTTAGGAGGGTGGCCTTGGTTTCAGATATTCAAGTGGAAGAGGTCCACGAAAAAGCCCACAAACTAGTGGACGTCTTTGCATCTGTGGCACCTGTAAAATAGCACTTCCAGTTAATGAAGCAACTGGGGAAATGCTTACAATGCTTTAGCAGATCCTTTCTTCCCTCCCGCCACTGCAGAAATGGGCAGAGAGGAGAGGCTATGTCCCTTCTAAGGGCTTCAGAAACTTCTACCCTCCCCTGCCCCGTGCTCTTTGGTGCTGACATCAGCTAATGAGAGGGAGAGGCAGGGGCAAGAAGCATCAATACTGAAGAACAAGGGAATCAAAAAAGGCTGAATTTTTTTGGTTATAAACTTTTGACAGGAAGCTTACTAATTATAATTGCTATGACTTCACACTGTGAGAAAACATCATGAAGTTTAAGGTCCAGCTACTGGTGGACTCCAGAGAGAAGTTCATTTTCACGGTAGAAGAGGATAAGTTGCTGACAAGGACAGCTGTTCATGACCATTTAGATGCACTGGATTCAGCAGCTTGTTGCATGACATATGCCATATCTATTAGGAGGTGTTCGTGGCTGTAGTCTTCTGGTCTCCCTCTTGAAATACAGCAGACCATCCAGGGTGTACCACTTGAGGGCCTATCACTTTTTTCAGAAGAGACTGATAATAGGCTGCATAGTCTAAAAGATTCTAGGGCAATGCTGAAATTGCTTGAAATCTACACATTGGCAAGGAAGAAACAATTCTGATCCTCTCAGGCTCACAGATATTAGCGATTTTGTACCTCTGCCCCTTGACCTGCCAAAAAAGCGGGTAAGAGTTACAGGAGGTGACCTCTACTCCACTCCTCATCTGTAGCAGCAAGTTGTTCTTGACCAACATCCCAGTCTAAACATACATTTTGGCAGGCTTGTCAGGGGTGGCATACCAGTTCTTGCAGAAGAGTCTGTTCCTACCCATATGTTTGCCAATCATCTATACCATTTCCTCCATGCTTGGACTCGTATCACATCGGGTCGCTGAGTCTTAAATATGGTGGATTTGGGATATTCTCTTCAATTTGTTTCTATGCTGCCGCCCCTTTCCACTCCCTTTCCCCATCCCTCTCCAGAGACTACTCTAACAAGACTCTTCTTCAATGGGATATGCAATCTCTCCTTTTAGCAGGGGCAATAGAGGAAGTTCCTCTGTTCCTCAGGGGAAGAGCTTTTATTACCACCGTTTCCTTACTCCCAAAGCAAAAGGTGGTCTCAAACCTATTTTAGATCTAAGAGAGGTAATCAAATGCCTGAAGACAATAAAGTTCTGTATGGTACCCTAGCTTCGACCATTCCTTCCCTGAAACAGGGTGACTAGTAATGCTGTCCTCTACTTAAAGGATCCATACTTACATAAGAATGGCTATACTGGGTCAGACCAATTGTCCATCTAACCCAGTATCCTGTCTTCCGACAGTGGCCAATGCTAGGTGCTTCCGAGGGAATGAACAGAAAAAGTAATCATCAAGTGATTCATCCTCTGTTGTATATTCCCACCTTATGGCAAAAGTGATCCATCCAGACCAGTGCAAGTTCCTCAGTTTCATAGTGAATGTAACTCATTATCAATTCACTGTATTTCCATTCCGCCTATCAGCAGCCCCTTATGTCTTCATGAAATGCATGGGAGTTGTAGCTAAAGAGATTGGAAATCTATGTCTTCCCCTCCCTGGATGACTGGTTAGTGAGGGACTGGTCCCAGTCTCAAGTTCTGTCCAGCGTGGAGTTATTACTCAAGACAAATTAATTTTAGAACTGGTGTAAAGAATAGAGTTTATCAGAGAACTTCTGAATGTTACACAAGCCAGAGAATTTCTGCCCTAGTCAAGATTCCAAAAGCTCTGATACCTATCATTGCATCTAAAAGCACATCCAATCACTGCAGTGCATACTTGCTTCAGACTTCTGGGACACAAAGCAGTAAGTACTTATGTGGTGCAGGATGCCAGACTTCACCTCAGGACACTTCAAAGATGACTAGTGTCAGCACATGCCCCCTGCCAACATCATCTAGACAAAATGATTCACAGTCCAGAGGTAGTTTTTTCCTTCTTGAACTGGTGGACAGAACGTTCATTTCTTTGCAACTGAGATATGTTGATTATGGATGTTTCATCTCTGGGTTGAGCAGCACATATTGGAACCCTACAAACCCAAGGGCTGCGATTCTCACAGGATCTGAGGATTCATATTAATGTCAGGAAACTACATGCTATGTGTGTAACCTGTTGGGTCTTGCACCTACATATTCTGTGAAAAAATTCCATTTGTTGTTGTAATGTCCATTAACATTATGTTTTACGTAAACAAACGGGAGTAGTGTGTTTATTGCCAGTTGTGCCAAAGACAATTCTACTCTGGGAGTCTGCATAACCAACTCCAATTTACCCCAAAGTGTCATACTTCCTGGGAGGGCAGAACATGTTGGCAGATCCCATAAGCAGCTCTTTCTCTGCTAATGATGAGTGGTCACTGCATTCAGACCTGCCCAAGTCCATCTTCTGGCTGTGGGGAATTCCCCAAGTGGACCTATTTGCAAAAAAGACCAACAGAAAGTGCCACCTACTTACTATATGGACAAAACTCCCTGCAGTATGCCTTTCCTCCAATACCATTACTACCCAGAGGCTTATTCAAGCCAAGCAGGATCAGGCTTGCTTCATACTAATAGCACCAGCATGGCCTCACCAGCATTGATTCTTGACCTGTTAGCATTGTTGGTGAGGCCTCCTTTACCTCTCCCATTAGGTTCAAACATAATTTCTCAGGACCACAGCCACACATCCCCTCCACTAGACAGCTGGATGCTTCCTGGCTAACCATTCAAAATGACTTGCTCAAAAAACATTCAGGAGGTGCATCGGAACAGCAGAAATCCTTCAGCTGTGTGGACTTACTTGGTCAAATTTAAACATTTTTTTTCTATCTGGTCTGAGCAGAAAGGCATCTCTCCACGGCAGACTTCCATTAGTTATGTTTTAGATTATTTGTTACACCTAAAGCATCAAAGCCTGACTGTTAGTTCCATTAAAATACAGTTAACAGCTATTTCAGCAGTCTGCCCTCCACTGGGTAACAGAGGGCTGCACATATTATACCCTCTGGATCAACAACCTGTTCCCCTATGGGATCCAACCTCATGCTAACAAAGTTAATGGGCCTCCATTTGAACCTCTTGTGACTTGCTGTCTTCCCACCTGTCTATGAAAGTTGCATTTCTGGTTGCGATAACTGCAGATAACTCACCAGAAATTCTTGACAAAGGTGGTTTCCAATTTGCACATGAACCAGGCAATTTGCCAATGTTCTTCTCAAAGCCACATGCACACACATGAGCATAAGGTTCATTTGTTGGCTGTGAGGAGACCATTGGTTTAATTGGCTCACACTACATTGGTTTGATGCTCAGCGCCATTATTTCTTGTGAAGGGCAAACCAGTTTCTACTTAGAGCATTTCCACTTGCATTCGGTTGTGCTTCCAGTGAGCTAATGTCTCACTGTCCCTAAGCGCATTGACTAGAACACAAGTGATGTCAGCAAGCTTCCTAGCACAAGTTCCTATTCAAGACATTTGTAAGGCAGCATCCTGGTAATCAGTACACACTTTTGCTGCTTATTATGCCATTTCCATTCAGCTCAGGAAAGAAGCCAACCACCTCCATGTTAATCTGCTTGTGAGTCACCTACAGTGGCATGGACATGTGCAACCCATCTCAAAGAACAACAGTTACAGACAGATGGGTAACTATTTTTTTCTAGCAAAGGGATATTCCGATACTCTTTTTGCATTTAGATTATTCAAAAATCCTATTTTTCAAAACATCACTTATTACATGCAGACTTCGCAATGTGGGCAAGTGCCTTTCGCTCTGTTAATTTGAATCTTACATTGCATGTTCAACTAAATATATATGGTGTGTTTATTTGAATATGTAATCAATTAATCATTTTCTTTTATAAACCAAGGAAATTAAGTTTAAAAAGTAGCTGAAGTTAAATATGCATTATGTTTGTGGCCTTAAATCCATAAAGATAATAATTGCACAAAAGTTATATACTGTGCCACATTATCTACTATATATAGTTGTGAGCATCAAGAACAAAATATTACATATGTGCATGGGGCCCACTGTCCAGTTGCATAGGAGTCATGAATATAAATATATTGAAATGTGTGTGTATGTTTAGAATCTTAATTATAACTTATGCAATGAATATATATAACATATGCTCTACATATTTTGATAGGATATACCCAATATATCCTATATACTTTTTAAATCTATATGTATTTTAAATCTCTTTTCTGCTGTTTTTTATAACAAGGAAAATTTTGTATGAAAATGTCTTCATCCTTTAAGGGTTCACCTGCTCCTAATTTTTATGCTAAACTTGATGCCAAAATGTTCTGTGTGTAACTTCACAATTAACTGCTTCAGAGGTTATTTCAAAGTCACAATCTGCATTACAATTTCAGGTTTGGAATAAACAACAAGAATGATGAGCTTAGAATCAACAGAGGGCTTTCTTTCATGCATGTATTTTTTTAAATGGAAAGCTTTCCTCTCATTCGCCTGAAATTATAAATATGCAGAATCCTTTCCAGCAGGGATGCTGGAACAATTTTTATCATGGGGTTGCTGAGAGCCATTGAACTAAACTGTAAACCCTGTATATAATGGAAACCACTTCAAGCTAGGGGGTATAGCAGCCAGAGCACCCCCGGCACTGCTAGTTCCAGCACTATGCTTTCCAGGAGCCTTTTTCAGATTTTCAGTGTGGTATCAGTTTCCCTTTAAGGTGGTGTAACTATATGTGCATGGTTAACCTTATTTTCAGTAATATTCATTATTTCTAATCTCTTCCAAATGTGAAAGTTATCTTTAATATTTCTTCATCAAGTTTATCATGTTTAATGTTAATAACATGCTTGAAAAGACCAAAGAAATTTCAGCATATGGTTTTCAATTGTAATTTCCTAAACCACTACCAAGAATCAATTCTGTTTTTGAAGTATAGCTTAAAATGTTATCTGAAAGTTTTACACAGAGCTTCACATTTTGCTGGGATGTCCAAATAATGCCCACATTTATATCTCATGCAAGAAAGAGGGTTTGGTTTTTCATCCTTCTAGTCTTCCATCCCCTCCACCACTTTGAGTGGATATGTGTGAATGGGGATGTGACTAAGTCAGGCTGGACAGTTGTAAGAGAGTAGTTCTGGTATTTTTAATACAAACGTTAATTGATCTGGATGTAAAATGGGCTCAAGAAGTACAGTGAGTAACCTCAATGTGATATGACAATTTTACAACTTAAACTGGGGCGGCAAGAACCAGCTCCATGGAATATCGTCACAATTCAGCATTTCTGGATGAATTTGGCTTCAAGTTTCCAGCTTCTGCATACCTGGCAGAAAAGATGTGGAACGCCTGTAGGAGACGGGGGCACAAGATCTCAATGCTCAGCGGGCTCTTTAAAAGCATCAGAGATCCATTCCGACAGCAACTCAAGCTCCCAGCTGGGAAGCAGTCCCACCAAGCCATTTGCTAACACAGCAGAGTCTCCTGCAGCCATATTTCCTGACAATGATCCAGTTTTTCTACAGCTAATTCCCAGTGCCAATCTGGAAAATGTTAAATAAATATAAAGCAGTCAATACTGTGTCTTATTTACAATAAAGCTGCCCTTTCTTCCTGCCCTTTGACACTGGGGGTACGACAGCCCATGACGCTGTATCTATTGCATTAAAACTCAGTCCATGAGCGTGCTGGAGAACATTCTAAATGACCATCATGAAAGCAACAAAATTCCCCAGGACCTTGACTTTTACTCGTCTGACTTCCCATCATCCTTTTTTGTGTCCTGGCATTCATCACTTCTGTCCTCCTGTATGAGCTCAACCTCAAGGCGACCGATGTAGAGGGAGATGACACACAGCCAGAACAGTGCCACAGTTGTGACCACTGTGCCGTTCAGCAGGGGCGTGGAGAAAGCAAGCACCAAGGTGAGGCAGAGGAGGAGGAGTGGAAGGCAGGTATATTAGCCCTAGAATGATTAAAGGCCCTTTCCCCTATAAACTGGAAAGGGATTATCTCAGGTCAGCTAGAGGCACCTGAGTCCAAATAAGTGCTGCCTGAAACCTTTTAAAAAAAACCCAAACCCCCCTCTGGCGAGAGAGGAGAAAAAGAAACCATTGACTGTAGGGAGACAGGCTTCTCCAGATTGGGAGCCTGCTCTCCTTCCTACAGGGGACACTACCGAACTGACTACCTGTTTAGGGGAAGGACTGGCACTCTGGGGCCAATAAAAAAGCCATCATTGTCATTCTCTGCCCCCCCCTCCCCCCGAGGTGGTGGAAGGGCATTCCTTAGGCCTGCCCCGAGACCTACGTAGAAAATATTGAGAAATAAATACCCAGTGGGAAAATTAACCCTGTCTGGAGTGGGGCTGATTTACTCCAGACCCCCAGTCGCCGGAGGGGGAAGCACGGAGCCCAGCAAGATTGAGGAGACTCTCCCTATATTAATCCTATGGTTTACCTCTGATGTTGTAAGGGGTCTTGACTTCCTTGCAATTATAGTGTACGTTGATGCTTTCCCTACGTTTTACAAAACTCTCTACTGCATGTTACAGTTTTGGTGAAATAGGCCCTTACTCATCTCAAACTCATAATTGTGCCTTTGTTTTAAATTTTACTTTTATATTATCCAGTAGAAATGAGGAACTTTTTTCCCCATTTTATTCTTCATTCATTGTTTTGACCTTTTATTCTTTTGTATTGCATAATATGTTTACACGTTTCCCTAACTGTCAGCCAGGTGTACTCATAGATTAAAGTCTTAGTTTGAGTTTACATACTTTAGTACTAAGATCAAAAATTGTTCTTGAAAGCATATTTTTAAGCTAAAATCTTAATTTTATAAAAGCAAACTCATTAAAAGAATAATCTGAGAAACAGTTGCTCACAGAAAGGAAGTATGAGGCTGGTTTGTACTAATTCAGCTCTGATACTGAAACAGCTTAATTCACTTTTTGCCTTTTGGTTGGTGACGGTTTGGTTATTGAGCTGTGTTTGAGAGACAGATGACTATGCTGGAACAGTGGTATATGTGCTCATATAAAGTAAATGGTGTAATGTCAGATTAAAATCTTGTTCTTGCATTTAAATGACATAAATTATAAATACAGGATAAAATTTTCAAAAATGCCTAAGTCTAATTGACTTTCTATGAGATTGAGGCTCAGTGCCTAAGTAGCTTTTGGAAACGGTACTTAGGCTTTTAAGTGTAGGTGCTTTTTAAAGATTTTACCTATAGTTTTAAAATTTATATTAAGATTTTACCTTTTTTTTTTAACATTTAGACTTATAATTTAATTGCAATACGTTTCATTTCTTCCTGATGATGCAGCCCATTGTTTCTAGGTAGATGTTACTGAGTTCAGCGCTCTATTAAACTATTTAAATGGCACATTTGATTTTCTAAAAACTGTTACGTGGCATAACATACTGTGATTAACAGTAGACTATTCATTGATTCCAGCTTGATAAACTGATTACATTGGCATAAATTCTTTCCCTCGTTATAGTACTTTTTTCTGTTTTCTCTTTATAATGTCGTATGCTGCAGATTTTTATATGGTGATAATGATTTTTCCCTGCAAGTGTGACTTGTGAAAGTTCAACAAAGAAAAGCTAATTTCTATGGTCCACCTCAGCCTCCTTTTTTTGCTCTCTCATTTTTTTGTCATTCCATTAGAAAGTGATATTGCACAAAATAGTCCTCCACTTCAGAGGGGTCAGTCAGATCTTTAAAACTTATTAGTAATCTTGTAGTTTCAGTTAGTTTCTATTAGTGCTTTTAAAAATATGCATAGAAGATTTCCATGTTAATCATGGAATCCATGATCCTCCTGTTTTGCCAAGTTTGTGGATTTTGGTCTGATAATTCAGCAAGTTGCAATTCTCTTATTGTCTCAGATCACTTTAAAGTTCAGTGTTCTCCAGGACTGAACTTGCAGATTTTTGTGTTACAGTGCAGTTCTGTCCCTTCATATATTGTTTCAATATACTATTTTTTCTAACTAGTTTTACTAGTTTACTAATGTACTAGTTTTTTATTTCAGATTCCTGTATCCAAAATACAAAATTTTAAGATGTGCACTTGAAATAAAGTTTATAAAATGGGAGCGAAAGAGGAAAGTTTGGTCCCAAAGTTTGTGGAAATCCAAATTTAAAAATACTGGTATGGAAGATAGTGTCAACAAATTTCACAACTAAACTAGATCTAGGTTTAGGTCTGCACATGAAGAATATTCCACACACAAGATCTAGTGATCTGATCAAATAAAAAAGGAAGGAGTGGACATGCCATTTAAATAAAAAGTTTCTTGTAGTTTTGCTACTCCCATAAAGGGGCAGACAAAATTTCTCAGGAGACGTTGTCACCATTGATGTGAGCACAGTGCTGGAATGCAGGAACTCCCTACATTTTAATCCCTGCTCTTGTACTCCAACATTGACTCCTCTACGGCACTGGTTAATTGGGTAATCTTTCGCTGTCCGTTTCCTCATCTGGTGAAAAATGGGTAATACTACTTACCTACTTCAACAAGGGCTTTATGAGGATGAATTAATACTTGTAAAGTGCTCTAAGGATTAAAAGTACTATATGAGGTTAATTTTGATTATTAAATGCAAAAGTCTTAGGACAAGATTTAAAAAAAAATATGCACCTAAATCAGATACTGATTTTTAAAGTTATTTTACAAGTTCACTTATTTAGTTGCAGAAATATAAACTTTGAATTGTAATGAAGTGGCACCCACCTCACAGGTGCCCCGTCTGGTCCGGTGTGTCCACAGTCTTTCAGGTGTGGTGCCCCTGTCAGTGGTTTTCAGGTGGTTTTCCTGTGATTCAGCTCTCCAGCCGAGTCACACACACTGTCTGAAAGTGAATCAGAACAAACAAAACCCTTCTGGGGTACACAGTACAAGTGTTCTGCAGCCCTCTCAGGCCCAGTCTTTAAATATAGGTCCATACCCCCAAGACTTCCTCTCTGGAGACACTATCTTCCTGCAGCCCTGTCTGGGCTCAGTCCTTACTCAGTTCAACAAAGCCCATCACAGTGCCCTCAGTTGGAAATGTGCTTCTCTGAAGTCCTCCCTGGGCTGAGTCCTTCTCTTTGCTAGTAACTGCTTGCTTCATTCCGAGGCCAACCAGAAGCTCCTTCCTCACTTCCCTGGTCCCTGCTTGCAAATGATCTGTGCAGCTCTTTCAGCATCTGCATCCAGCCAGAAGCACCTCTTGCTCCCCTGGTCTCTGCTGCTCCAGGCAGCAACTAATTGCTGCTCTGTTTTGCAGCTCTTTTCATATGGCCCTGCCTGACCCTGATTGGCTACTCCCTACAGTCTCTCTGTGCTTTTTGGAGGACTTCTTCTCTGTGTTTTCTGGGAAGGGGTATGGCAGGACCCTAACAGGAGTCCTCTGTGCCTATTCCACCCCATCACAAGGATCCTAAATTGGGACAGGAGTTTTTGAATATATAGACCTCCTATATTCAATTTGCATATTTTAAATAATCAAAAGTCAGGAAAGTCAAAAGCAAAGGTTGAAAACTTCTTAACTTTATCCCTTGCACATACATATGCATTGTGATCACAAACTATCTCAAGAAATGTTTGCAATACAATATACATGTTCTACAACGTTAGATTTATACATGCATTTAACATAAACTGTAATCATGTAACTAGTGCAATGTGTATGCCCAAAAGGGGAAAGCCTTAATTTTCACATTTTCTGAGTTTTGACTGCTTAACTGTAGAACATTAATATCATATTAATAGTTTTCTTGCATAGAGTTTCCTGAATGGCTTGGGTGGGTGGGGAAGGGAGGAGGTGCTCCACTTCATAGAAAATCTGTAGGAATGGACATAGAGGGATAGAATTAATCCATTTTTTCTCATGGGGGTTTCTTAATTCTTCCATTGGGGAAGTGAGGTTTTGCTAACTTTGGTGCCACTGCTTTTCTGGCTGTCAGGTGACTGTCTCCAGACTTTCCTTTTAAAGAAGAAAGGTGATCTTCTGCAAAGAGTGACTCCACTCAAAAGTAAATCAAACATGGGGCTTGATTGCCATTTGTGCCTGTTCCCCACAAGGTTCTGAGATAATGCGGCTCTTCCCCACAGCTCTGCCCTCATTCCTCTCCACATGCGGATTTGGGGTCCCATAGATATTGGGAAGGGTATACGCTCAAGAATGCAAATGGCCATCCCTCTTCTGTATAAACTAAAGGATAGCAGTGTACTGAGTATTCCCTTTATTTACAGATCTGGGGAAATGACCAGTTCTGATGTTAAAAATACACACACACAATGAGAATCCCCTTTATTTATCACTTGATATTGACATATATCTTATTTGCCTTATTTTTTCGTCTCTTCAACTTTATCTTGCTCTGAAAGGATCAAGACTTCTATGAGTAATTCCTAACATTAATCTAGTTGCAGCTGCTTGTATGAATTTATTTACCATCCCAGTGGGAGAACTATGTCTTTGAATTAGAGGAATCACTATGAAATACCATATCCACTTTGCTACTAGCTTCTTTATTCGTTTGCATGCACTCTTTGGACCTTTCTAATCTGGCTGTTCTTCTGACAAAATACATTAAAGACCCGATGATATGGTTGAAAATGGCCGCTTGGTCCTCTGGCACATCATCCAAAATTAGAGTAGCAATGTTCTGTACTAACATTTTCTTGGTTCTTTAAATGCTATAGATAATTCTGGAGTATTTCACTGTCCTCCACTGTTTACAGTAACTCCTAATTTGGCATAATCTGTTAATTAAATTAATATGCAATTTACAGCTTCCTTTATTTATTCTCATAAACAGTAATAGTCATCAGGACTGGCCTAAGGCAATCTAGGGCCATACCTAAACTCCAAATAGGGTCCCTGCATGACACTGTTACTACATCGTGACCCATTCCTCACACTGTGGCTCCATTCCTGCTTGTGATGATAATTCATATGGGTGACCCCTGCCATTATCTTCTGGACTATGGGGACCAATCACCACACCTTTTTGGGCAAAGTGGGCCCATCCCTTCCCTGGACCAATGTTCTCTGTCTTCAGGTAGCCTGGGGTCTGTCTCACCCTCACATAAATAATTTTCACTCACCTGATCATGACCAGGTTTCAGAAAGGTCTTGATAGATATTTTCTCCATGTCAGTTTGGCATTGTCTGCTCTTATCCCCCCTTCTTTTGAGCCTTTAGCATTGTGTTCATTTATACACCTGTCTGAAAAAGGTAACCTTCTTAGTGGACTTCACCTTCTTCAGGAGGGTGGGAGAACTGAATTCATTGGCACTCATCCACCATACACAATTCTCTATAAGGACAAGGTTCAGATAAAACTATACCACAAATTCCCCTCAAAGGTTGTTTCTGATTTCCGCTTGAATCAGTCTATCCACCTACCAGTTTTCTCCCCAAAACTGCATCTTTTCAAGCAGAAGCTCCACACCTTAGACATTCGTCAAGCATTAGCTTTCTATCTGGATAAGACAAAGCTTTTTTAGGTGGCCTCTGGGCTCTCTTTTTCTTATACAGAACATATGAGAGGCCACCCGATCACAATGCAGAGGCTCTTAAAGTGGATCACCATCTGCGTTGCAATGTTTTATACTGCCAAAGGAGTAACAGCTCCTGACAAATTTACAGTGCACTTGATCAAAGCACATTCAACATCAATATCATTTGTGGCACATGTCCCAATTATGACCATCTGTAGAGCAGCAATATAGTCTTCGATTCATACATTCACCAGGCCTTACGTACTGTCCACGGCACTGAGAGAGGATGCAAATGTAGGGAAGGCAGTCCTACAGTCTCTCCTCCGATAAGGCTCCATGCCCCACCTCCTGGGGTAACAGCTTAGGTGTCACCTGTGGTGTAATGGATATATGCAAGCACTTGAAGTAGAACAATGTTTACTCACCTACTCATAACTACTATTTGAGATGTGTTATATGTACATTACACAACTCACCTCTCTTCCTTGATGCATTGGAGTCTACCATTTGTTGTGGTGCAAAACAAGGTGAGACAGAGGGACTCCATCCTTTCTACCCTCACTTGTGAGCAGAAGAAGCTTGGCAGTGGCAGGGGCCATCTCTGTGGGTACCACTAAGGAAAGTCTCTGGCACTGGAGTGCATGACATGCCTACCCCGACAACATAAATGGATATATTTCTGAAAGAATACCAGTTATAAAAAGATGAATAACCATTTCCCCCTTTCTTTCTGTTTTGTTTGTTGATGATGGAAGTGGTACCATTGTACACAACTCATACAATCTTGTTGATGAATGTGTAGTCAGATTTTTGTGCTTGATTCCGCACCCTGGGGCCCACCTAATTGCCTCTGCAGTTGGGATTGGATTTATTTTTTTTCTCCTCTTCCTGCCTTTTTGAATTATAACTCCTAGTTTTGCAAGAATTTTGGAGGAAGATGAGAAGTGCTAGATTAGTGGAAGACTAGTGGAAGTGCTAGATTACTACTCCTGTTAGTGTTGCTTTTTAAAAGAAATGGTAGTGGGGAAATTAAACCACTACTTCTCCTTCAAGTGATTGCTCATATGCATTCCACTTAGGTGTGTGCACGCCCTCATGCACGGCCCTCGGAGAACTTTTCCCTAGCAGCCCCCTGTAGGGGTCGGTCTCAGCGCCCCCTGGAGTGCCGCCCTCATGCGGCGGTACATAGGGCGCTGCCGGCCCCTCCCCTCCTCGGTTCCTTCTTTCCGCCCGTGACGGCCAGTTGGGAACAACTCTTGCTCCTCGCAAGTCTTTTCCTTGCAAACGTGAGTTGGATAGCAGGTCACCCTGAACTTAGTTAATTTTATAGTTAGTTAAGGCATCTAGTATAGATTAGGAGAGCCTGTGGGCTCTATGCGACCCGGCTATGCCGGGCTCGCCGGGGTTTAAACCCTGAGTAGCTTGCAGAAAGTGACCCCCATGATCGCTGTTTGAGATGTTTGGGGGAACAGCACCGTAAAGACCGGTGCAGTATCTGTAAGGCCTTCAAGCCTCGCACTCAGAGAGAGAGGGACGTGAGGCTGAAGGCGATACTTATGGAGTCCGCATTGCGTCCGGCGTCCAAGCCATTGCGGAGTCCCTTGGCACCGAATGTATCCTCAGTGCAGAGTGCACCACTGGCACCACAGGCATCTCGGCACCGACCGTCCTCGATGCCAAAGAAGAAGAAGCGCCGTCCACGCTTGCAACGCTCCCCCGCACCGCAGGAGCGGCCGGGGTCGAGCCGGGAGGTGCTTTGGCTCTCCGATGTGCCGCCTGCTCTGGCTCCAGCACTGGCACCAATCAGGGAACCTCCCCCGACTCCTGGGAGTGGGGGACCCCCTGGACAGGATCCTTCCATGCCGGAGGCATTTGAGGCGGCTCGAGCCTTGTTGGCCTTGCCCACGCCTCCGGCCCTCTCTCGGATCTCTCATCTATTCTTCGTCGCCGGACGAGGCGGCCGTCAGGGACCAGGGGGCCCCTCTTATTGACTTCAGGGCTCACCAGGAGCTCCTGAAGCGGGTGGCCTCGAACCTTGGCCTGGAGGTCAAGGTTCTGGAAGAAGAGGTGGACCCCCTCTTCGGGCATGTGGGGACACAAGGACTGTCCAGGGTAGTCCTCCCCGTCCACGAGAGGGTCCTGCGCCTGGCTAAGGCCGTTTGGCAGACCCCTTCCTCGGTCGCCCCCACGTCTAAGGGCACTGAGAAGAAGTACTACGTGCCAGCCGAGGGGCATGAGTACTTGTATACGCACCCTACCCCAGGTACTCTGGTTGTGGACGCTGCCAACCAGAAGGACAGGCAGGGGGCTCAGAGCGCCTCCCCTAAGAACAAGGAGAGTAGGAGACTAGACATTTATGGCAGGAAGGTCTACTCCACGGGGGCGCTCCAATTCAGGGTGGCCAACCATCAGGCCCTCCTGGGCAGGTACAATTTAAACTTGTGGGACTCGATGCGAAGGTTCGCAGAGTCCCTGCCCCAGGACCAGGCTGCCGACTTCGCCACGGTCCTGGAGGAAGGATTGACTGTGGCCAGTGCAGCCCTCCAGACTGCCTCTGACGCTGCGGACACGGCCAGTAGGGTGATGGCCTCCGCCGTTGCCGTGCAGCGTGGCTGCAATCCACGGACCTGTCCCAGGAAGTGCAGCACTCGATTCAGGACTTGCCCTTTGATGGGACCGCCCTCTTCTCCGAGAGGACGGATGAGAAGCTGCACGCCCTGAAGGACTCAAGGGCAACGCTGCGTTCCTTGGGTCTCTACACCCCTCAGGCGGCCCGATTACAAGCCCGCCAGCAGCTGCAGCAGCCACCGCAGCGGCAGCAACCTAGGCCTGCCGCCTAGGCCTTCCCCCCCCGCGACGGCAGGGACAGGGACAGGAACAGGGGCTCTGGACAGCGCGACCGCACAGCGTCGTCCAATTCTTCCCAAAGAGGACCCTCCCAGGGCTCCAAAGGGAAGCATACCTTTTGACGGTGCACCCGAGGGTGGCACTGTCTTCCGTTCCCTGGGTTCCCCCCCGCCTTTCCAGGACACGCTAAGGCCCTACCTTGGCCTGTGGCGGGTTATCACATCGGACTGCTGGGTCCTCAGAACCGTGCGCCGGGGTTATGCCCTCCAGCTGGTGGCTCCCCCTCCCTCCCTGTCCCTCTTCAGGGACTCCTCTCACGAGCAATTACTCCTTCAGGAGGTTCACTCCCTCCTGCTCAAGGGAGCCATAGAAGCAGTTCCACCGCTCGAGGTGGGGAAGGGGTTCTACTCGAGGTACTTCCTTGTTCCCAAAGCCAAGGGGGGCCTCAGGCCTATACTGGACCTGCGCAGGTTAAACAGGTTCATAAGGAAGCTAAAGTTTCGCATGGTGTCCCTAGCGTCCATCATTCCCGTTCTGAACCCAGGGGATTGGTTTGCTGCCCTCGACCTGAAGGATGCGTACTTCCACGTCTCCATCCTTCCCGCCCATAAGCTGGTGCCCACTATCAATTTACGGCCTTGCCATTTGTCCTGTCTTCCTCCCCCAGAGTGTTTACCAAATGTATGGCGGTGGTGGCGGCCTTCCTGAGGCGCAGGGGGGTCCAGATATTTCCCTACCTGGACGACTGGTTGATAAGGGGCAAGACCAAGTCACAGGTGCGTGAGGTGGTTTCCTTCGTCCAGGCCACTTGCCATGCTCTGGGGCTGCTCATCAATGAGCAGAAATCGACGCTGTCGCCGGTACAGTGCCTAGAGTTTATAGGGGCATCCCTAGACTCGGTGCGGGCCAGAGCCTCCCTCCCACGCTCGAGGTTCGAGGCCATGGCAGCGATCATATCGTAGCTTCAGAGGTGCCCCACAACGACAGCCAGGCAGTGCCTGCAGCTGTTAGGCCACATGGCCTCGTGCACCTATGTAGTGAGGTTGGCCCGCCTTAGGCTCAGGCCCCTCCAGGGTTGGTTGGCCAAGGTATATGTGCCCAGCAGGCACACTCTGGACAGGGTGGTTTCGGTGCCCCCCGTGGTGTTGGGGTCACTGAACTGGTGGCTGGACCCCGGGACAGTGTTGGAAGGGGTCCCCTTCAGAGCCCTCACCCCCTCGGTCACTCTGATCACGGACGCATCGGACATGGGGTGGGGAGCTCACATCACCCACCGGTGATCTGACCACTCAGGGACGCTGGTCCCAGGGAGAGACTGCCCTCCACATCAATGTCAAGGAACTGAGGGCAGTCAGACTGGCTTGCAAAGTGTTTCGCCACTCTTTATTGGGGAAAATGGTACAGGTGCTGACAGACAATACCGCAGCAATGTTTTACATCAACAAGCGGGGGGAGCGCGCTCCTCGGCTCTGTGCCAGGAGGCACTTCGTCTTTGGGACTTGGCGGTGAGGTACGATTTCTGTTTAACCGCCTCTCACCTCCCGGGGGTCAGGAACGACGAGGCGGACCACCTCAGCAGGTCGTTTCTACCCCAACACGACTGGTCGTTGCATCCGGAGGTAGCGGCCAGGATTTTCCGCGAGTGGGGTGTTCTCCGACTGGACCTGTTCGCGTCGTCCTGGAACACAAAGTGCCCGAGGTTTTGCTCACTCTGGGGTCGCAAGCCGGGCTCCCTTTTCGACACGTTCCTCATCGAATGGACGGGGACCCTCATGTACGCGTTCCCCCCCATTCCCGCTCCTGCCCAGGGCCCTCTTGAAGATCAAGAGGGACAGAGCGGACATGATACTCATCACCCCAGCGTGGCCGAGGCAGTACTGGTACAGCCTGCTGCAGGACCTGTTGGTTGCCCCACCGATCGAGCTCCCGAGGAGGCCGGACATGCTCTCCCAGGACCACAGTTGCCTTCTGCATCCCAGCCTGGACTCCCTGCACCTGATGGCCTGGAGGCTCTCTGGCTGACGGAGGAGGAGAGAACCTGCTCGGAGCAGGTCCAACGCGTGCTGCTGGGAAGCAGGAGGCCCTCCACGCAGATTGCCTACAGGGCCAAGTGGAGGAGATTCACCTTCTGGGCGGAGTCACGGGCGTAACCCCCGGTACATCCCCCGTGCAGGCGGTCCTTGATTACCTGCTGCAGCTTAGGCTGCAGGGGCTAGCGCTTGCCTCCCTTAGGGTGCACCTAGCGGCCATCTCGGCTTTCCATCAGCTGATGGGGGGGCGGTCTCTGTTCTCCCACCCCATGTTGGTGAGGTTCCTCAGGCGGGTTGAGAGGCTCTACCCGCAGGTCCATGACCCGGTGCCTCCATGGGATCTGAACCTGGTCCTCGATAGACTGACAGGGCACCCCTTCGAACCCTTGGCCACCTGTCCATTGCTGATCCTTTCCTGGAAGGTGGCCTTCCTCGTGGCCATTACCTCGGCTAGGAGGGTCTCTGAGCTAAGAGCTTTGACCTCGGAGCCCCCCTATACCATGTTCTTCCGGGATAAGGTACAGCTGAGGCCTCACCCAGCGTTCCTGCCTAAGGTAGTCTCCCGGTTCCATTGTAACCAAGATTATTTTCCTCCCCGTGTTTTTTCCTAAACCGCACGGGTCCAAGGACGAAAGGAGACTGCACACCCTCGACGTGAGGAGAGCGCTGGCGTTCTACCTAGACAGGACGAGGCCGTTCTGAAAGACCACGCAGCTCTTCGTCGCAGTGGCGGAGAGGATGAGGGGTTCCCCAGTCTCCACCCAGTGCACTGCCAAGTGGATCACCGCCTGCATGTGGCTCTGCTACGAGCGTGCAGGCGTCCAGCTTTCCGGAGTGGTGACAGCGCACTCGACGAGGGCCCAGGCCACGTCGGCGGCCTTCCTGGAAAGGGTCCCCCTGGATGACATCTGCAGGGCTGCCACCTGGTCTTCGGTGCACACCTTTGCCGCGCACTATGCTGTCGTCCAGCAGTCGAGGGAGGACGCACGAGTCGGCAGGGCCGTGCTGAGGGCAGCTCGCCATTGACTCCTACCCACCTCCAGGTATGGCTCATTAATCACCTACATGGAATGCATATGAGCAACCACTCGCAGGAGAAAACGTAGTTACTTACCAGTAACTGTTGTTCTTCGAGATGTGTTGCTCAGATCCATTCCACACCCACCCTCCGTCCCCGCTGTCGGAGTCGGCAGAAAGAAGGAACTGAGGAGGGGAGGGGCCAGCAGCGCCCTATGTACCGCCGCATGTGGGCGGCACTCCAGGGGGCGCTGAGACCGGCCCCTACAGGGGGCTGCTAGGGAAAAGTTCTCCGAGGGCCCTGCATGAGGGCGCGCACACACCTAAGTGGAATGGATATGAGCAACACATCTTGAAGAACAACAGTTACTGGTAAGTAACTATGTTTTTGTCTTCTAGCTTATTTGCATTGCAATGTATATATGGAATTAGAGGGAGTTTGTTTCAAAAAGGAGAGGTGCTTTCTCTTTTGGAAGTAGATGGCTTGGAAAGAATTTTTATATCTTCATGACATCTTTTTGTTGAATTATCATGTTTATTTTAAGGGAAGTTGCATGTTGTTTCAATGAGCATGCATATTAACTATTTTAAGGAAATGTTCCATGTGGCAAGAAATTCTACCAGAGAATGCCTTGTCGTCTTCTCCATCTCCCAAAAGTCAAATACCAAAGGTTTGCTGTTGATTTAAACAATGTTAAATATCAACAGTCGTAATGCTCTCAGGAGACTGAAAGAACAAACTTTTCTTACATTATCTATTTAATTGTTACTGAGTGACAATTTAGGAGGAAGTTTCTATGTAATGGAGACTCCAACAATGGTTCTTATAATTGGTTTTAGGCATGGCTTTTAGTCTATAATAGGGGTCAGATATTGATCTCAGTACAATAAAACTTTCTTTGTGGATCATTAAATCACTTATTCTGTGCTAGCAGCAGTGTAAGTTATTACTTAACTTGTCATTGTTATAGCCAAAATTTCCTGTGAAATCATTTACTGCTCTATGGGATTTTTAACTGTGCTAATTAATATGATTATTAGTAATTGAAGATACTTCCTTTTGTAATTAAATATCTAAAAAGACTTTGGGGATCTCATGGCTTTGTCCATTAATCTGTCATTTACAGTAGTAATAGCCAGATGTCAGTATCAATTCAACCTTTATAGACTTCTATTATTAATTCATGCCACAGCTATTTCAGTCATTAGGATAGGCAGTGAAAAGTATGTCCTAGATTACATAATTCAGAATTGCATATAAGGTTTATATGCATCCGTTTATTAGCACGTATAATGTCTACCCTACTCCTATTCTTTTTTTCTTTCCTTTCATATGGTCAAATTTGCTAGCTATTTTGTTTGCAAAAGTGTGTATTTTTAGAAGTTGTTGTTAGAAAGAAACAACCATATGTTTAACTCTGGTAGTTTTATTTTCATGATTATTATTGTTCTGTATATGTATTATTATGCAGTATTTAATTACATGACCAAATATTGTTTCTTAAATAACAATGTCATAAAATCTTTCTTAATCTCGAATTTTGTCTTTCTCACCAACAGAAGTTGGTCCAATAAAGGATATTACCTTATCTATCTTGTCTCATATTCTACGACCAGCATGGCTACAACAGCACTGCATGTAGTATTTTTCTACAATCTTTTGCATGGATTTGCATTTGTAGTACTGTGCTCTACTCTGTGCAGGCTAGATAGAATCCATCAAAATAATTTATATGAAAAATACATAGTAAACAGTAAGTAAGCCTCATACTACTGATTTTGTATAACAGTATAGAAGAATAGCGATGATTTGATGCTGTACGTATACATGTAGGTTTGCAATTGGCTTAGCTTCATTAACTGCTTCTTTTCTTGAAATACACCTAAGTAAGGCTGGTTAAATATAAAAAGGTATATAATACATGCTGCTGACTAAATTATTTAAATACATAGGCGAGAAAAGAACATACTATAAAAAGTTTAAAATCATTTGGGGAATGAAAAATAGTGTAAGTATCCAAAACTAATAATAAAAAGCATAGACAATTAGGGCTAGACGGGACCTGGAGAGGCCATCAAGTCCAGCCCCCTGTGCTGAGGCTGGACCAAATAGCCTTAGGCCATCCCTGACAGGTGTTTGTAGCACCTGTCCTTAAAAACCACCAATGATGGGATTCCACAATCTCACTTGAAAGCCTATTCCAGATCTTAACTACCCTTACAGTTAGAGAAAACTTTCTAATCTAAATCTTCCTTGCTGCAGATTAAGCCCTTACTTCTTGTCCTACTTTTAGTGGACATGGAGAACAATTGATCACTGTCCTTTTTATAACAGCCTTTCGCATACTGGAAGACTGTTATCAGGTTTCCATTCAATCTTCTTTTTTCAAGATTAAACACCCATTTTTTTAACCTTTTCTTATAGGTCAGGTTTTCTAAACCTTGAATAAATTATGTTGCTCTCTGCTGGACTCCAATTTGTTCATGTCTTTCCTAAGGTGTGGTGCCCAGAATTGGACACATTACACCACCTAGGGCCTCACCAGTGCCAAATAGGGTGGGAGAATTATATCCTATATCTTACATATGACGATCCTGTTTAAAGACCTTAGAATATTAACCGTTTTTTGCAAGTGTATCACATTATTGACTCGTATTCAATTTTGATCCACTATAATCCTCCATTCCTTTTCAACAGTATTGCCATCTTGCCAGTTATTCTCCATTTTGTAGTTGTGTATTTCACTTTTCCTTCCTATGTGTAGTACTTCATGCTTGCCTCTATTGAATTTCATCTTGTTGATGTCAGATAAATTCTGTAGTTTGTCAAGGTCATTTTGAATTCTAATCCTGTTCTCCAGAGTACTTGCAACCTCTCCCAGTTTGAGGTCATCCTCAAATTTTATAAGCATACTTTCCACTCCATTATCCAAGTCATTAATGAAAATATTGAATAGTAACAGACCCAGGGCTGACCCCTCTTTGTCAGAGAACCCACTGATAACTACTCTTGGAGTACAGTCTTTCCACCACTTCTGCACCCACATTTTAATAATTTCATCTATATCATATTTCTCTAGTTTGCGTATTAGAATGTCATATGAGACTGTGTCAAAAGCCTTACCAAAATCAAGATATATCACATCTACTGCTTCCCCCATTCATTAGGCCAGTAACCCTGACAAAGAAAAAATAATTTTCAGTCCCCCAGGCATGGCACATCAGGGATTAATTAAACTCAGTATCTGTGGCCCTCTGCACAAGATTCATATGCCAGCTAGTAGCTTGATGATGATAATAAAAAGAAAAAAAGTGCTCTAAATGTATGTAAGGTTGTAAGAAAAATTATTTAGGGGCTGTATTTGAGAAACACATGCTCATGTAATTAAAGACTATATTATAAAGCATATGCCCAGAGGATCAGAGTTCAGTTTGTAAAAATGAAAAAAGAAATTGCATAATCTGGAACTATTTGGCAGCACATCACTGGAATGCCCATGGATACCTTGTCAGGTTTGGCTGGGACTTTTACAAAGGCTCCTTCAGTCATTGTCCATCTTGTCTGTTTTCAATACACAATTAAATATGTATATACATATAGTCTGGCTCTCTTCAGATATGTGCTTTGCAACCTTAGTGAGAAATCCTCTTTTAAAGTAAACTTCTTATGCAAAAGGTGTGATTTTTTCAACGTCATAACTAAATTAAATCAATTAAACCAATTTTTACCAGAGCAGTCATAGGCACAGCACCCCGAACAGAGCTGTTTTCTTACCAAAAAAACCTTGCTAAACCCAGCCATTTCAGCTGAACAAATTTTTAAAAAGAGGTTGCAAAAAGATTTATAACATGGAAAGTGTCTATTTTCCCCTTTCTTTGTTTCTCAAACTTTCCATAATATTCATTTTGTGGCAGACATCAATGACCTAAATTTTCAAAAGTGACCAGTGAAATGCTTAACTCGAGACACTAAGGTAAGGTATTTGGAGGATGGATGCTTAGTGCTTTCTGAAAATCAGGTGCCTAATTATCTTAAATTGGGTACCCAATAAAAGAATTGGAAAAATCACTGGCCACTTTCAGAAAGTTTTGAATAACTGAAAACATGGGTAAAATGGGAATGATTACACAGCATTAAAAACTATAGCAATTGCTCTACTGTAATATGGGCATCATTCGTCCAGTCACTGAAGTGCAGCCTCCAAAGTGCAGACTGGGGCAAAAAGTGACAGTTATTCTACACAACAGTTTGGGAGAAGAAGTGTAAGAAAAGTGGTTTACATTACCATGGGTCTGACCAATATATTTCTCAGCTGGCTTACATAATGTACTAGTAGTGATAGTTCTCTGTTGCAGAATTAGAAATCAAATCGAAACATGAACAGAAGTGTTTCTTTAAAAAGCACTAATTCTAAAAAAAAAAAAAAAGTTGATTTTCTGTCTCAGACAGAATACATGTGTAGACTTAAATTGCCAATACATACAGTGACAGATTAATGGAAAGACTTTCCAAGAGTTATTTTTAGGCCTTCAGGGTGCTGTTTCCACAACAGAGCTGATTACATAAAGAACACCTAAAGCAGGGCACAACTGCATTTTTTTATACTGCTTGGTGTCATCAGTTATGGCAGGGGAAATAAAGAACCTGGAAGGTTTTATGTTAAGATTTGACAAATTTTTCAGTTAATCTTTCAGATGTATTTTCTGACAATTTTTATGTCTACACAGATATTGTATTAGTGATTTAAAATCTCATACCCATTTTTTAAAAAATTATTGGAACTCTTCTTTAAAGAGACATGGTCAAGTTTGCCCAAAACATAGCTGAATTTTTCATTTTTCTTCACATTATATACTTAAGTTCATGTACTGTTTTTCCTTAAGAAAACCTATTACTCGCTTTTTTTATATCAATGCTAGTAGCTGTAGCTTTCATGAGCAACAATCCTACAATGACAAACCAGCATGTGCACTTTTAAATACATTTAAAACATCAGATTACAAATTGGATTTTAGTTTGAAGGTGTCTGAGGAATTATTCTAAATAATAATTTCTTATTAAATATATTCATTGTCAGTGTCATTTGATAAGAGATTACAAGCATTGACTATACTGTAGCATTCTTTTAAGAACAATATGTTTTGAGAAGACATGTTTGGATGCGGGGGGGGAGGAGGAAATAAAGAACTCTCTTCATATTATAAATGCAGTTTTCCAGTTGACTTTCCAGCTTTTAGGGTAGCCTTGGACATAATGAATACAGATTGAATATAAAATGCTATTAATATTACACCAAAAATCACTAATTCTCAGTAAACCCCCCTGGTAGGTTTATTGCAGTGCCTCAATCTGCTGGCATAAAGCCCACTCAGATCCCATAAATCTTTTGAGGTCTTAGTCTTTGAAATTTTTCTACCCGGTAGCATACCACCATTAAGCAGTTACTTAATAAAGGCCTCATCCTACATCTGTTGAAATCAGTGGGATTAGGATTGGGGCCTACAGGAGTATGACACTCTTAGCCTGCCAGTCTCTTCTCAAAGTCTTACGCAGATGAATGGAGTGCATGTAATGATATAAAATCCTATATATCCATGTATTTTCTAATTCCTGTACCAATAGGACTCTACAATTTTACTAAAAAAATTGTCAGAATTAAAAGTCCTTAATAAGCAAAGAACTGACCAAATGCCAACATCAAATAACTGAATCACTAAAATTTTGGGCCATCTGGTGTTCAATTTTGAATTATCTGAGAATTCTGCATTTTACTCGCTATCTAAGGCTAATTCTTTGGACCTTAAAATAAACTGATTGACTACCTCAAACCAGATAGAACGTTACCAGATTAAAAGCAGCAGATGTTTTAAGACTTCATTTATCCTAAGCAAAACTTTTCCCTTGTTTTAGAATTATAAGGGTATCAGTGGGATCTACACCAATCTTAGAACACCAAACTCCTAATCCTGTTTATTTCAAAATTTATTCTATATAGAGAAGGCTGTTCTCAAGCAATATTAAAACTGTCTGGGGAAAGGTGTCAGGGTTTTTATTCTTTATGGACACTCTCTGAGCTACTGCTGAGAAGTACAATCATTAAGCAAAAAAAAAAAAAAGCCCAGTAACACTTCTAATTAGTATAAACAGTCACTAAAGTTTTAATTTCCATATTTTTCTGGGACATCCAGTTTTTATAACTTTTCAGTTAGTTTATTTTCAAGATAGCATATTCTGGTTTATAATATACTAAGAATTTATATCTTTAAAATGGATATCGTAGTCATTTTTTCAGTATAGGGCAGTGATGTAGACGTTCTCTGTATGAAATCTCAATTCTTTTGACCTATATGTAACTCCTACAACACGACTGTAGGTGTCAGTTAACTTTGGTTTTAGAACTGTATAGTCCAAAAAGATTTTTCAGCCATAGGCTTGCTTTTTGACTTCTTTCATATTGGGCAAGGCAACAAACAAAATGGTAGTAATTGATGAAAATACAGTCAGACTTTTGATCAGATGGATTGCAAACACAGGATAGAACTCCTTCAGAATGTAAGCTCAAATGTGAGCAGTCATATTGAAAAATGTAAGTGCAACAGTTATCTTTTGAATTATCAATTGAAGTAGCAAATGTGAAATGCAATTCGATTAAAACAAATTATTTTTTAGAGTGCATAGAATTACACCTAAAATAGTGTTGGGACAAATTCACAATCCCAGGATTAAAACCAGTAGAGGTTAGCTGAGTGACACATTATACATTCCAGAATTTTTTGTGGGGCAAAACTTGTTTTGCATTAGTTTTCAGAAGCTCAGCTAGTTGTTACTGCAAAAACTTCTGTGTTCGTCAGAGTTGTATGCCTATTGTCCAGTGTGTAAAGTTAAGGGTCCTACAATGTTACCTTTCAATGCCAGGGAAAGATAAAGTGTGATCATTAGGAGAGAGAGTTTTTTCAGTTTATGCCAGCCTGGACAAGCTAGTTTGAGCTTCTCTTGCAGCAGATGGAAAAAGGAATACAAAGTAAATGTTGATGACATTATTCTCAACATATTAGGGGCTTATTAACTTGTTGCTCTGTTGTTTCCTGTCTGCCACAGGTAGAAGCAGCTGCTGCTTCTTGGCTGAAATGGTGGCAGGTTTTGAGGTTTGAGTTAGATCTTTTTTCACTCTGCGCTTTGTATATTACTAATGAATTTATTTTGCATGTTTCAATCAGAAAATCTCATCAAAGGTGTACTGGCTTTCTTGCAAGCCTGCACTTCTCATTGCACTGCACACAGAAAGTGTAGTTCAGTAAAGCTGCTGCAGCCTCCTTGCAAGCCACTTGTTTCTGATATAATGCTCTTCACATTTGGCCCTATTGCCCTTATGTATTCGTTGGTCACTCAGGTAACTCTAGACAACAGAGAATACAGTAAGTGAGCAAGACAGTTCATGGTATTGCAGAGGTTAGACAACAATGATATTTTGAAGAGCGATTGTGGTTCTTTTCTCCTGAACAAAATGGCTAACCAGTTCATTTGAAGTGAAATGTGTTTCCACAGTGTGACAGGCTTGTTTTCTCTCATGTAGTGTGCCAATGGCCTACTGTACAAAGAGGAGAGTTAAATATGGAAAAGTTTATCATGTAATCTGCAGCACTAGGAACTTTCCATTCCATTTTCAGTGGGAACAGTAGGATTGTTTTCCTTGAGGTGTACAGTATTTAGACAGGTTTTGCACTTCTATTAGAGCTGCATGTACATGGCTGGATAATCTGTGCAAACAAAACTGAGACAGACCATTGACCAGCCTGGTACACCACAAGCTCTCAGTTTGAACTCTGATATTGGGTGAGCCATCATCTCTGGAGGATCGTCTATGATTTCTGAGGGAGGGTACTGTTAGACTATTTAGCTTCCATTTATGTCAGTCTGTTCAAGATTTATACAGTCCTGGAATAGACCAGTCTCTATTATTCTTTTGTTTGAGTGAGCAAGTGAAGTGGAGAGCCATTGAAGGGGTTAACTCAGAAGGTTTGTAATGAGGACTGCAGATTTGTCATGACTTCTTTTTAACCAAAAATCACAGCTCAGTCATTGTAAATTTCGTAAAAGTCACAGGTTTAGTGATGGCTCCTTGATTGTTTTATATCTGTCTATCTGTATATAATGTATATATAAAAAGCCCTGATGAATGAGGCGGCACCAACCACCCGTAGCAGCACCCTCCATCCTGGCATTGCAGCCCTAATCTTGGTCTGCTTGGGGAGGAAAAGTCAGGTGGGGCTGGAGAGTGAGGCCACCCTGCATTCATCCTGGGTATTGCCAGCTTCTGTGTCCCTTGAGGCTGGGCCTTAGGGGTGAGAGTGAGCCTTCCCCACATTCATCCAGAGCAGCTCCTGTGTCCCCCAGGGCTGGGCCCTGGGGTTAAATGGCTGACAGAACTGGGCCAAACTTGAGTGGCGATTCAACCCCATGTGTCAGAATTGAAGTGCGGAGCTGGGCCCAGCCCCGTGGGATAAGAGCCACCCCGATGGAGTGAGTCATGGACACATTGGAAAATCATGCTATCCTTGTCTTGTTTTTTTCCAGCCAGGACAAACCTGAAGCCATATTTATAATTATATCAGACACCTTCCATTGAGGCTAGCATGTGTACAAGAAGGAGACAGGTCAACCAGCTCCTTTCTTTTTACCCATCACACTGCAGAAACAGAAATATGGATACTTTCACTCTTCCTCAAGATGGAATTGTCTCCAGTGTTCTGTACTCTTCAGTCCAGATCTCTAGGGGACCCAAGAGAAGCTGGCAATACTGGCTCACATCTTGGTGATGCCATCTTAGAATCATTTGAAAGAATTTGGAAGTGCAGAGGGCCCACATGGCAGCAGAAATGCAGCACTTTAGTCTTCTTCCTTTGAGATGGACAGGGAACTGCACATTCCATTGCCTTTTCTTTATCTTCTCTTTTCCTCTGTCTTCTCCAGTTTTTTCAGTGGTGGATAGTATTGTTTACTATTACTTTACGCTGTTTGGAGACAGTACAGTGGCAAGGTGATTTCTTTTTATTGTGTTTATTTTTTTTTAGTAGTAGAAAACACCAATCACGTTGTTATTACAAATAGCAACAAAATAATAACTAAACCGGGGTGTCAAACTCATTTGCTATGATGGGCCAGATTTGAATTAAATGTACTTCAAGTGGGCCATACATACCATAAATCGAAATACTAGGTACAACCATTTTTATGCAGTATTATATTTTATTTGGTAGATATCAGCGATATAAAACCTGCAGTAAATTCACTTCTACAACTACTATTGTACGATTAAAAGAATCGATCAGTGATTAAGAACTATAGTACTGCGCAATGCCCCAAGATCACACTATCCCCCTCCCGTCTTTTGGAGTGCACACAGTGCTCCACGCACTGCTTCCAGAGTACACAGATCTCGTGGCACTGCGTGACTCCATGAGATCTCGCGGCGTTGTACTCTCTGGCAGCAGCGTGCGCTGCCATGAGATCTTGGAGTGTTGTACTCTCTGGCGGCAGCGCATGACATCGCGAGATCTTGTGACTGCGCATGACACCGCCAGAGAGTACAACGCCACGAGATGTCCCAGCAGTGCACATTGCCGCTAAGGGCTGCAACAAAAATGGTGGTGGGCCGTATCTGGCCTGCGGGCCAGATGTTTGACACCCCTGAACTAAACATTGAGAGCGGTTGGAAAAGAAAAACAAAAAGAATTGAGGATGCCCTGCAGAGAGAAGACTCTCTCTCCTGGGGCAGTTGATTTTAGTTAGTTTGTGAATTTGACCCGTAGTTTTGAAGTTTATTGTTATAAATAAATATAAGAGTGATAAAGAGGTCACATGTATTTTGACAGTCTTATGGATGATTGTGATAGGGAAATCATGACCTAGGAAAACATGTACCTTGTACTTAAAACAAAATGTCAGGTAATATCTTCAAAGTCTTAAATCTAAGCTTGTTGTACCACCAAAGCATAAACAAATACTGTCAAAAAATTCTGCATTTTTAGCTTCCTCTTACTGTAGCTAACCTTTCAGTTGAGCTAACAATTTAAACTTTTACATTTTCTATAAAATCTGACCTTTATGCAACAAATACATTAGCTTGTCCCACTAGGAAGCATTGGATAAGTCTTGGAAGATATGGAGTTAAAATACCATACAAATTTAATTATTCTGCTGTGTATCATTCAAATGGTTTGCTTTCTGCCTCGTCTCGAACTAATGGGCCGCTGCTTATTCCCTCTGCTCAGTCAAGTATTTTGGCCAATGTGCTTGGCAGGATTTTGCCATTCCCTTCAGCAGCCCACCCACCAGAGACAGTTCTTGCTTTTGCTCGCAATATTATTTTTCAGCATGGTGGCTCTTTCTAAGAAAAGAGAAAAGGATGGCAGCCTGTGAATTGAAGCATGTTCTTCCCCAATAGCAACACTTTTATTTTGCTGGTCTTCTTCTGGCACCCATCTCTGGAGAACTTTCTTATCAGCATCCCTTAAAACTGCCAGATTCCACCATAATTGCTATTCAGGTTGGTAAACTGCTTCATGAATCCTGAGTGCCTATAGTCCACAACAGAACTCAGCTCCAAGTGCTGCAAAGAATTGTCATACTACTTTGCTGAAAAGATCACGGATATTCAGGAAGACTTCTCAAGCAGTATGGATCTTCTTCCCCTTTACCAACCAACAACCAGACCATCTGCATCCGCAATTCACTTCCCAATGTACCAAACAGCTTCAGAGTCTCAACCCAAAACCTGTGAATCTGACCCATATTATTTCTGGATTGTGAATAAGTCTCATGAGCAACTGGTGCTATTTATGACCAATATAGCCAATTCTTCATTCATGGGAGAAACCTTCCCATCCTCCTTCAAACATGCAATAGTCTGACCAACACTTAAGAAAACCACCCTGGATATGTTGATTCAAGATAACTACCACCCAATATGAAATCTCCTGTTGCTGAGCAAGTTCGTAGAGAAGCTAGTCAAAGACCAACTAAAAGCTCATCCAAGTGAAGCTAATGTCTAAAACCCAGCACAATCAGGATTCAGGCCAGCACATGGGACAGAAACAATTTAAGTGGTGCTGATGGATGATCTTTTGTCAGTGGTTAGTAGGCAGATATCCATTCTCATTCTCCTGGACCTCTAGAGCATTTGGCACTGTAGAGCATGAAATACTGTCTCATCTGAGAAAGGTGGTGGTGTCCAGGGTAATGCATTAAAATGGTTTGAGGCCTTCCTGAAGGGACAAACCCAACAAGTAGTGATGAGAAACTATATTTCCAACATGAGACCTATCACTTGTGGAGTCCCACAAGGATCAATTTTATCTCTGGTCCTATTCAACAACTACTTGCAGTAATTAGGTGAATTGGTGAAATGACATGAAGTAAAATGCCCACACTATGCAGATAGCACACAGCTCTCTCCTTTACCACATACGACCATATCATTACTATCAAGATGGCCCAGTGCTTATATGAGTTCAGCTCATGGATGAAGAAGAGCTGGTTGAAGCTGAACCTGAGCAAGATGAGGTTATACTTGTAGGAATAGAAAAGCATTTTGAAGAGATTGCAGCCCTGATGTAGTCTCCTTCAAGGCACACCCATAATTTAGTCTATAGTTTAGGATTGTTCCTGGTTTCCTCCGTCACAGCTTCCAGGAGCAATGCTTTCTTCCATCTTTGGCTGGTCAGGCAACTCTGTCCTATACTGGCAGATGATGACCAGATCCTCAGTTATACATGCCTTCACACCTCCTGTCTGGATGACAGCAATTCACTACACACTGCAGTGCAATTCCTCAGTAATACAGGCTATTATCTATCTTCTGCACTTTACACTGGCTTCCCATAGAACATCTTGTCAACTTAAAGAGCTCTGTCAATCTTCCAGATGCTCAGTTGCCTGGACCCAAGATATGTAAAAGATTGTCTAAAGCTCTGAGATGAAGACCATGGTCATCAACTCCACTCCTCAGGCACAACGAAACTTGATGACAGAAAGGGTAAACTCATTTGTGCAGGAGAGACAGCACTTTCTCAGGGGCCGGCCTAAGATTGTGAAATTAATTCCCACATGAACTAAGGACCGTCACAAACCTCACAACTTCCATCCAAGTGCAAGGTATACTTCTCCAATCTGTCCATTTTGCCAACATAAATACAGAACATTAAACCTAAAACTCTACTTAAACAAAACACTACACTGCACATAGAGTGCTCTTCCTGGGGAGAGCGTGAGAGAAAGACCAAACCACGTGTGACAAATGTCTGTCACATCACTTAATGCACTACTGGAAGATGCATTGATACTATGGTGATGAGGGCAGTATAAAGACTTGTATAGAATAGAATAAATGTCTTGGATGAAGGAAACCCATTGATTAAACTCTACTTGAAGCACATGAGGGCAGGGACCTGGGCAACCAGCCCTTTGTGGACCCTGAAGCCAGCAAGCATAAAAGGACTTTCTAGGGTTTGGCACAAGGCCTACCAGAATGGTCACCACGCATGAAGCGAAAAACTGACCTGCTTTTCCCACCTCTCAAACTTCAAAATTGGTCATTTTTAGAATAAGGATTCCTCCAGTCTGAGTCCATTGCGTGGTCTCTTTCTATCTGCGTTCCATCCACTGGTTAAATGTCTCTCACATATATAGGGTAATCCTAAAATGCCAAAATGAACCACACTCTGAGGAGTCTGGCAGCTGTAGGCTGGAACCCCTGAGCCTATGGGTACATAATGCCATTTCTCTAGCCCTTGTTACCTTCCACCAAGACATCATAAGGAAAAGTATTTTCTGCTTCCCTGGGGACTCTGTCTTATAATGATTGATGTGCAGATAGAAGAGGGGAAGATTAATCTACAAATGGCAACCCGTAAGTTTTCCTGTAAAGGAAAGGAGAGGCCAGGACTCCATCCTAAGAAGGAACTCTTCTCATTTCCTATTCTGTCTCCTCATCCATTGAGTAAGGGTGCAGGCAGATCATTTCAAATTGTTAGTCTAACCACCATAACCAGTCTACTTTTAAAATGTATGCTGTGTAAGCCTAGCTTGGGGTACTGTTAAATCACCGTGATGTATATAATTGGTTCTCAATCTTTGGGCCATAGAGAACTAGCCAGTCATATGATGCTGACTTTTTGTTTCCACCTACTTACCCACATTAAAAGAAGCTAAATCACATTTTAAAAAGGCTGCTGTTACTAATTTTCCACAGAAGCAATTGCTGTTGTGACCTTGATATTATGCAGCTGTGAAAGGGAGTGAAGGTGGTCCAAACAAATGATTGGTATGGGTGATGGTGTGTGTGATCATAAATAGTGGGGGATGAGCACACAAAACAACTTCTCTATTAAGATGATGGCGACGCTATGGAAAGGTTTGAGAACTTCCAATATGCATAATGGAATAAATCATTTACATAGCTCTGTAAATATCTAGGTAACTCTTTTAAATGGGTGCAGACATGTAAGCAAGACACCCTAATGTTTATAATAGCTTAAACATGACAGTGGATTCCTGTGAGTTTTCTTAAATGAGAAAAATGTTATTCTTCACTACTATAACTTTGATTTAGCACAGAAAAAAGTTTTCAGGTTAGAGGGGAAAAAACACACATTCTAAACTTTTCTTTTAATAACCAATAATTTTAGAGCGGTAACGTCATTACTTTCATACTGTTGATTTTTTTTAAAAACAATAAGATTTAACAAGATTTTGTGCACCGTGGAAACTTTTCATAGGAATCTAGTTTGGAGTTAAATTTGGAGAATATGACTTTTAAAAGTATATGGAAGGGTAGAACTTTTTTTTTTAAACTAAACATGTAACTCATGACGTTTTTCCTCAAAATGTGTGTAGTCCTTATATGTTGTCTTTTAATTTATCAGCAATTGATCATAGTTCAATAATGGGAGAGAGAAGGAAATTAAAAGCTTGGTGTGTATTCTAGCAAAGTCCATTGTTCTATTTTATAAAAATAATGTTAACTACTTTTAAATTGACCCATGTTTCTTAATACTCATCCTAGTTATGAAATTCAGCCTTTTTGCTATTTAAAGCTTGAAAAGGGTGGATTGTTCAAGGAAACTTTGTATCGAGCATGTGATTCTAGCATAGTTGACCCTCACTACAAAACATTTGAAAGGATTGTCAAGAACTGGGTGTGATATACCCAGGGTACAATCCAATCTTATGAGTATCTGTGTCACCTCTGTCCTCCATCTTGGGGTGCCCTTTACAATACTTTGCTGCTGTAGCTTCCAGTCCGGATTGCTCACAAACAACCTCCAGCATGTAAATTACTCCCAGTTATGTCTGTGTGTGTGTGTGTGTGTGTGTGTGTGTGTACTGCAGCCTCCTAGCCACTTTCACCAGCCTGAATTATACCTCAAGGTGACCCCAACACACTCCGAGTCCCAGATTTCCCCCCTAGAAATGTATGTCTGTTATTGCTCAGGCCTCTCCTGAACAATATAGGTCTGTTATTTCATCAATGGAAATAATATGCACACATTTTATTATCACAAATGGAGTTTCCCAAACAATTTAATTTAAACACACTGGATTAGATAAAACAATACAAGAAGTTTCTTAACTACAGAGAGAGAGATTAAGTGAGTACAAGTAACAAGGGATAAAAGTCAGAAAAGGTACAAGAAAAACAAAAATAAAACACAATTAATGCCTAACTTAACAAACTATGTTAAATTCAAAGCAAAGATTTTCTGATCATATGGTCTCAATGGTGTTACTGGCCTAACTTCTTAGAGCAGGACCCCTTATTTTGTTTAATGGCTTCTTCCTTTGCCCCTGGACTGAGAAGAGGAGGGGTGCAATGGTATTATTTGTACCTCATTTTTATAGTGTCAGTCCCCCTCTCGGAAAACATTTCCAGCTGAGATTCAGGCGACAGTATAGGAAAGGATCTTCCCTGCTGCTTTTCCTCTCCTGTTAGAGCTTTTTGTTTCCCTTTCTGCTTGATGACTGTTTACTGCTTAAAAGCAAACTAAGCAGAGCACACATTCCTTTATTTGAGACAGACCTGTTTGCTATCCGGAGTTTGGAACATGTGGTGAGATCACCATACAGTGGAATCTTATAACTTCACATACAATGTTGCCACACATATTTTATCAGGACAGTATTGACCGCAAATTGAGTTTTCAGATGATACCTTACAAGTTTTTGCAACTGTTTCTTTAGACAGAGTTAAGGAAGATCTTCCCTTTCTTTTTGCTGGTCCCACTCCCTTCTGAGTGTTTCTGTAAACGGTTTAAGCAGTTGTGGTCCTTCACAGCTATGGTATTAACCTTTTCCCTGCCAAAACCAGGGACACAGTCTGTCTACTCCAGCATGCTCTCCCAATGTTTTCTGTTACCATTTATATTTTCTGAATTTTTTCATTTATTTTTCTATTAGCTTCATGATTTGTATCATCCAAGTCTTGCAGACCTTCTCTCTCAATGAAGTTTTGAACAGAGTTTCATTTCAGTGCTCTCTTCTGGGATTTTATTCCAGGAACACCAAGATTTCAGTTATGATATTAGAACATTACTGCCTTCCATTTTGATCTAATTTTACAGAGGTGATGGAACGTTAATTTTTTCTTCACTATTTTCAGGAACAATTGGGAGGAGAATGGTCTCAGCATTTCAATTTAATTTTCTTGAATTTCAAACTTTAAAAATATACAAGTAATTTCTTTAACGCTTTGCTCAGCTTTTCTTGCTGCTACTCTTACAATGCACTTATCACATTTTTATGATTTTCATCTGTGACTCTTCAAATGCTTTATACAAATATTAATTAACCATCACAATATCGGTTTGTGATAGATCAATATGATACATATTTGGTTTTTTTACCAGAGCATAAAATGAGAAACAGAAGGATTGGGTATCTTGTCCAAGGTCTAACAGCAAGTGAGTTGCAGAGCTGGAAATAGAACACTCAGGCTTAGCTTCTTCAATCCTAAAATTTTAGGTTCTATCCAGTCTGTGGGGCAGTAAGGATGGAACAACTCCCCCTGCCATTTGCTTGGAACTGGTTGTGCAGTATCTAGTAGATAATTTACTGAAATACTTATTGTGAGGGTAAGAATATCTGGACTATTTCTCTGCCATATATGCTATATCATCTTTAACTTAACAATGTATAAACTGGCCAAATGGTTATTTTGCCCAAGTGATCACGATATTTCAGTTATTGGTACTTCCCTATTGCTTTGTCTGTATGGTCTCTGTATAGCCATACATTTATGTTAGGGGATGAGTGCTTTCCTGTAGTCCAGAATTAACAGTGCTCATGTGAAAAAGAGCCTTAAGTAAGGCCCTTAGATTTTGCATGATCTTTTTGCTGCTACTGTCTTCTTCATTGTTGCAGATAATAGTATCATACTCATGACAAAGCTGGAGTTGTTAATGCCATTTTACTATCCATCATAGAAACAAAGGCTTGTGGACACTATAAAATGGAAGTTTCCACTGATCATTATTTTGTGCCTTAATTGTAGTTCTTTACACTATCTCATTATAAGGTATGGACATCTTGGTCCATATATGTGCACACATCTACTTAGACATTACAGTTCTGCATATCAGTAGTTTTTAATTTTGTTTGTAACTAATGTATTGAGCCTGAAGTTTGCTGAAACTTTTGCATAGCTTCCCCTTGACTGTAGTGACATCTAATGGTAAGGTAAAGTTGTTTAACTACAATGTGTTTTGCTGCTTGATACACACACATTTTGTGTTGCCAACAGTATGCTTTCTAGGCCTAGGCAATGTTGTGATATTTTTGTCCCTTGCAGTTTCTTACAAAAAGTGTGGTTTGAAAACTTCCTCTTTGGCAGCAGATACCAGTTGCTTTTTCTGTTCACTGTGCCTTACTTTCAACTAAAATAGTCAAAAAACAAAGATTACATGAAAAATTTTCAGTACATCATAAGTGGTGTGATAATTTTATACTGTGGCTTGTTTTGATTTTATGGAAAAACAGACTATAGAGTCTCCAAAACAAACTACAATAATGAAATGAATTCTTATGGAAAATTTAAGAACAAAATATTTAATGTAAAATTGTTTTAGCAGTTTTGGGTTCACAATGTTTTTGAGAAATACGTTAGTAAAATTCTGTTCGCTCTTAGATATCACCAACATTCCTTGTTTTCCTATGTTTTGAGGTGTTTTACCAGATTTTTAAATTTTTTTTACTTTTAGAACCCTTAATAAACACTATAGAAAGTGCGTGAATGTTCAGAATTAAGAAATAAAATTTCAGGCACCAAAATATTAAGTTAGTTTTAATACTAAGAGCAATATTTAATATTAATTTCAATTTTAATATATTACTTTGAATATTAGATTGCTGTTACATTTGTTAAATCTAATGCATCAGGTATAATTTCAGTGACCCATGGAGAGACACCTCTTAATTATCTCCCATTATGAGACAGTATTGCTCATACAGACTAAAGTTCTTTTGTTCCATACAAATTTCATATTGTGCTACTGTTGTTTTACTGTCCATTATTGACATCAGAAATGCTGAATCTTGTAAATACAGTTGTTGAGCTCTTTTTATCATAGAGCAGCGGTTCCCAATCTGTAGTCCACGGACACCTGGTGGTCTGTGAGGCTACTACAGAGGGTCTGTGGAAAAGAAAAATAATAACATCCTCACCAAGGAAATGTACAATTTCAAATAAAACTAGTAGCATGTGGTGGTCCGTGAAATGTTTGGAGTTTAAAAAGGGGTCCATACACTTGAGAAGTTTGGGAACTGCTGATATAGAGGCCTTTGAAACATTCTCTGATTATTTCTTATCTTATTTTTGCCTTTCTCACACCTTTAAAATCCCATGTTACATGTTTTGGCTTCACCAAGTTGACATCTCTAAGTATAAGAACATAAGGAAAACATAAAAACTGCCATACTGGCTCAGACCAATAGTCCACATAGCCTAGTATTTTGTCTCTGACCGTGGTCAGCACCAGAGCTGTATATCTTCTTGTTTGTATTAAGCCTGTTACTTATTAATTTCATATCAGCTGCTCCATTATCTTGCCTGGAATCGATTTCAGAATGAAAGGCCTATATAAATAACCAGGTCATCCCGATTTACCCTTTTAAAATATTGGCAGAACATTAGCTTTCTTAATGTCTTCTGGAGCTACCAGTGTTCCAAATGTTCCATGAGTTACTGAAAATCAAAAGTAATGGTCCAGTGAGCCCCTCAGTCAGCTCTTTTAAACTCTTCAATGCAAGTTATTTGGACCTAATGATTTAAAAATTTATAACATTAGTAGCTACTGTTTGTCATCCTCCTGAGATACCAGTGAAATGGAAAGAATGTTATCTGATATGACTACTGTGGCAAACTGCTGGCTTCTCCCTGGTGGGTCTCACGCTTTACCTCTCTTCCTGGGCCAGGGCGCCCCCAGCTACCCTGTCTCCCCTGGCTGTAGAGGAGCTTTGTCTCCTGGTCTGGGAGGGAAACTTCTCCTCCAGCTGCCACAGCCTTCTGGCAGCTTCCTCTTGGTTTGTTCCCCCTCCCCTCCCCCTTGTCTTGGGAAGGCAGAGTTTAAGTACATCTGGCATCGCCCTTCATTGGGACCAGATGCCTCTAATTGTCCTGCTGTGCTCTCTCTTCTGCCTGCAGGGCAAAGGGCCTTTAACCCTTTAGGGCCCACATACCGGCCCTGGTATACCCTTTGGCAGCCCTCTGTCCTGACTTTACCACACTACATTATGTTCCCCTCCTCCCCAAATACAGAATAGAAATATATATTGAATAGATCTGCCTTTTCTGCTTTATTATTGATAATTCTACCATTTCTATTTAATAATGGACCAATACCATTCTGAGGATTCTTTTTTTTCTTAATATACTTAAAATTCATTTTTGTTTTCTTTAATTCTGCCGGCCATAGACTTCTTCTTGTGTCCTTTTGCATCCATTATCAATTTTCTACAATTCCCAGCTTCTGATTTATATTCATTATTACCCATTTCCCCTTTTTCCATTTGTTATATATATTATTTTTATAGCTGCCTTCACTTCCCAGCACTTTTTTTAACCAATATGGCCACCTTCCTCGACAATGAGACTATACCTTAAACAGTTCCCAATTACTCACATTTTTCTGATTAAATTCTTCCTTCCAGCTGAATTGGCTCATAATTGTCTTCAGCTTTCTGAAATTGGCCCTTTTAAACCACCAAGTGTATAGTTTACTCACATGGACTTTATTCTGTTTGCACATTATAAATTTGATCAGGTCATGGTCACTTTTACCTAAGCTACCATTAATTTTAAGTTCTGTGATCAGTTCTTCTTTATTTGACATGATCTAATATAGAATTTCCCCATGTTGGCCGCAACACTTTTTTGGGGGTAGGAAATGGTCATCTATAATATATAGAAAGTCCAAAGATATTTTAGTACTGGCAGCATGAAACTTCTGGCATATGTCGCTCAAATTGAAATCGCCCATGATCATGCAGCTTTTCATTCCTTAGGTGTGTAAGGTACCAGTCATCATGTTCCCCATTGCAATTTGGTGGTCTGTGTCAAACACCAACTAATACCCCATCTTGTGCTTTATCTTGATCCATAAGCATTTAGGATAATTTTCTTCTGAGTTATCAGTGATTCGGAAATAGGTAACGCCACTCTTGACATAGCGTGCCATTCCTCCTCTCCCTTTTCACACTGTCTTTCCTAAATAGGTTATAAACATTGATTTTAACATTTCACTCATGTGACTCTTCCTACCAAAGTTTCAGTAATACCAACGAGGTTGAAATTATGCTCATAACTGATCAATTGCGTTCCTTTTGTTTGTTACCCACGCTCCTAGCTTCGGTGTATAGGTCATCCAATAATTTCTTCTCTTTATGTCCTTTGGTTCCTTGATTAAGTTTGCACTCATAATCTCTGTTTTTTTGTTAAATGAGTGTGCATATCTTCCCTCTTTTTATCCTCCTTTTTTGTTATTAGTTTAATGCCCTCCTAACTTCTTTGGCCAGCCTGCCCCTGAGAAGGTTGGTTCCCATTCTACTGATGCGGAGCCTATCTAGACTATCCAGCTTCCTCTCTCCATAAAAGGTGAACCAGTGTTCCCCAAAACTAAACCCATACACCACCAACCTAGCAAGTGGTTCTCTTCCAGAATCTTCTGTCTTCTTTCACTCATTGGACAAGAAGGATTTCAGAGAAATTCACTTGGACATTCTTCTTCAACACGCTTCCAAGTTCCCTTAAGTTATCTATTATCTGTCAGAGATCCAATGACACAGTGTCATTAGTGCCAGTATGAACCATTGCCTATGCATCCTTCCCTTTTGACTTCAGAACTCTATCCATTCTTAGAGGTACATCTCATGTCTTGGCTCCAGGAAGGCAGCACACTGTCCTGATGTCCACCTGTCCCTTGCAAAATATTTTTCAGTGCTTCTGAATACTGAATCTCCAACAAGGATTGTCTGTCTTCCTTGGAAGATTGGAGAATTCTTTGGCAAACTTAATTTTCTCACAAGTTGAGCCAAGCTGACATTCACAGGTGTGTCTCATACATCTCTCCATTCCCTTGGATTGGCACAGTGATTCTTTAATTTGTGGTGCAGCATGGTTCTTTGTGCCCTCCTCCTTAATGAATACTGTCCTTGAGTGGAATACACATAGGGACCATCACTCAAAGAAAAAGATCTGGTTACTTACTCATCTTGCTGAGTAGCTGGAGTTCTTCTCCTCTGTTTGGGATCCTTATTAGGCTAGATTCCATGCTCAAAATCTTTACTTTTTTCTCCAATCTCAAGGTGCACTGTTTAGGAACACTCTGGATTACAGAGGTCTGTTATTACGCCCTAAGTACAATAAATTCCAATTTATGGGGTACTTCTACGCATGAGTAAAAATTTTTTGTCAGACACACTAGGTTGTGTTTCCTACTTCCCTGTATTATTAGGAAAATATTTTAAAACAACAAAATCACTCCTTAAATTGAAAGAGAGAGACCAATCCTTAATATTGTTTTTCAACATTGCACATTTGAAACCTCCAGAAATATTTAGCAAATTAAATATAGGCTAAATTCTTTTTGTGCAGCACTCCTGCTCAAACCCTAAATGTTTTGCTGTATCAAATTCTTGTAAATGTACTTCCTGCAGTGTATTTACACTGGAGCTGGAGGTGTAATTTTGAGCTCGAGTAGACATACCTATGCTAGCTCTGATTGAATGAGCATTTCCATAGCTACCCAGATACATTTTGTGAAAGAGCAGCAGGATGGGCTAGCCGCCCTGGGTACAATCCTCACCAAGACCCTAGGCATGTACTCAGAGTGGCTAGCCCATCTTGCAGCTCATGCGACTATGTCTACACTTTTATTTTAGCACACTAGCTCTATGAGAGCTAGTATAGGTGTGTCTAACCAAGCTGGAAATTACACCTCCAATTTCATTGTAAACAGAGTCATTTGGAATCCACTCTTTGTCGTGTAATACTGAAGTACAGCTATGTACTACTATTAAATACTATTTAGTGTTTTGTGGTATGAACCTTAATTCATTAGACAGTGTGGCTTGCCTTTTTTGTTAATTTCTCAAATTCAGTTGTTTATGTTGTGGTTTAGTAATTGCAGTAACTGATGCTCTCTTAATTATAAGACTTTTTGTTTTGCCTGCAGATGTTTCCCATATCATGTTCTCTCTGTGTTAGTTTCATTATGCTTTACATTCTCTGGAAGTGGTTTAGAATTAAAACTACGTTGTTGACATGAGCATTTAATTTTAATCAAAAAGGTTTTTTTAAAAAACTTGTGACGACTTGTTACCTGTAAAAACAAATGAGCCAGTATGTTTTAATTACATCTGGAAGAAAAAAGTACTAGTATTAACATGATGATTTATACTTCTTATTTAAAAAAAAAGGAGTTGCTGCAAAACAGAAAACAGCTATGGGTAACACATTCAACCAGCATCAACTGCAAATGACTGGTTGCAGATGTCTGTTTTTACTGTTGTCATTCAACTTCTTACGTAGAGTGATTATAGAAGAAACACTGTTTGGTGGCTAGCTAAGCAAAAGTTAAGTAAAGTATAGAAAATATAATCAGAATGACTAAACTTTTAGTCCTGGCTGGCATTTGCAGGAAACCTTTTTGTTTGTTTGTTTCTGTCACAGCCAGTGGATTTTTATTTGTTTGTTGCATAACCAGCATTCAAAGTAAAATTTAAAGAAAATATTTTAAATTTAAAATACATATTTTAAATTTAAAATATTTTAAACATGAGGCCTGTGATCCTACAGAGGATGATTTTTAAATGGGTGTAATTTTGGGGCAGGTTTTTAAGCAGGGTTAAGACTAGATTCTTAGGATTTAAAAATGTATTGTTTGTTTGTGTTGTGGTAGTGCCCAAAAGTGCCAATCGGGACCAGTACCCCACTGTGCTAGGACTATATGCACAAAAGAAAGCGCCCTCTCTGCACCAAAGATTGTAGAGTCTAAATAGACAAGAAAGACAAAGGCCGAGGGAAAGGGATACAACATAGAAGCAAAGTGATCAGTGAGAGAGGCACACATGTTCACAAAATAAACAGATTCTAAGATTGGGGTTTTTAGGCTATAAGGGACCATTAGGATAACTAATCTGACCTCCTGTATAACACAGTCCATAGAATTTCACCCAATTATTTTTGTCTAGCCTGGAAACTTATGGTTGAACCAAAGCATATATATTTTAGAAAGACATCTAATTTTGATTTAAGTTATGGAGAATTTATCGCTTACCTTGGTAATTGTTCCAATGCTTAATTACTCTTATTGTTAAAAAGTTGTATCTTTATTGTATTTCTTCTTTTAAAATATTTGTTAGTTGTTTACCTAGCTAGGTGTTCCTTGACTCACTGCTTCTAGGGAAGGCCTGGCTGTTCCTATGGGTTGGATTTGTCCTGGGGAGTTTCTTCTTTGCTTCTCACAGCACATTTGACTAAGGGGAGGATTTGGGGAAGAAGACTGGTGCCTCTAGAGTAGGTGTGTGGAGCAGGTAATACAGCTCAACCTTACTTTCAGCCATGATATTCCACAGATTTGGCTACAGGTTGGTATACCTGGCTCTTGTCAGTTCTGGCAAAACTGGGGTCAGGTTTCCAAACCCCCTACTCTGAAACCTTTAAACATACAATTCTTGTAAGTCTGATTGTTTTGTGTTGCTTAACACTTATGATACTAGCTCATTTATGTTTCGATCTTTCTCATTTAGGGGTTCATCTTCCTTAAGATTTAAGAGGTGTTGAAGTGGTTTTAATAATAAAAGATTGTTTTTCTCAAGTTTCGTATCTTATTTGCTCTACATTTTACATGTGAAATCCAGGTTCCACATCCGATGCACACAGTATATATTCATATGATACTACAGTGGATTTATTAAAGTTAAAGTTTGTGGCCTAGATCCTTATCTCAGGATGTGGAGCATATAGCACAGTTTAGGGCAGGGTGCAAAGATGGCTGCTGCACTCCCCCAACAGTGTCAGCTTGTTACCCTGGCATAAATTATAGCAGCCTAAGAACTGTGCCAGATTGCAACAGCTGCTAACAGCCCTAGTGAGCCAGTGCAGCAGCTCAGGATTCAGAGAGTGTAGGGAACCCCCATGCATGTCTCTTCCGCCAGCAGAAAGAAGTGGATTGGTATAAAAAGCCTTTGTGCCAATTTTGCACCACCAGAGGATCCTTCTACATGGGAGAGAGCCTCTCGTAGTCAGTTACGTTGGCTTTGTGATTGCTTCTGCAGGCATTGGGGTACGAAATGTCTGCAGAATAGAATCTGGGCCTAGAGATCAATTACAATTAAATGTTTTTTCTAAATGTCTATAATTTATTGACAGGAGATGCGATCTACACTTTTTTCGCCCCAAAAGTTTAGTATTTTGTGCTGGATGGCCCAAATATTTCATCAGAATAGTAATTTAAGCTGCTTTTCTTGCTGTTGCTTCTTTCAAAGCCTACTGCAGATCGCTGGCTCAGTTGGATTTGGTATTATGCCCGGACATGCAGTCTACTAATACGTTCATACCTATTATTTAAGAATGCTGAATCCTGCACATAAGAGCAGTAATCAATATTATTTTATTCCATTTAGTATATAAAATGAAAATAAAAAAAAATCTTTCCAAAACACTGGATAATGTTGGAAATAAGACTCGACTTATTCTTATAGCTGGGCTAAAGCATTTTTCATGGACATGACATCACCCAGAATATACGTGATGGGACTTCACATCAGGTTGAAATTGGAATGTGTTATGCAGATGTCCAAAACAGGAAAAGGAACATGATTCTAATGTTAAGAGGAAACCAACTAAAGGAACGTGAAAAGAAGGGGATAGAAACTGATCAAGGAAGATGATAGGCACATTTATTCCTGAAATTGTTTTATGTGAAAACAAAGCACTAAAAAATAGTAATGAAGTAGGTTTGTTACAATCTGTACTCAGTAGAACATCTTGGATAAATGCCTGTCCTTGTTTTAATGCAAATAATTGTAATTTCTTACTTTTAAAGTAATTCACTTTATTTTCTTCCTTGTCTCCAGTTTCATGTACTCTTCATACAACTAATTGATTAAATATGCACAATTGTTTTAAGCTTTTAAAAGTAAGTTTACCTTTGGAAAGCAGTGAGCAGATAGATTTATTTCTAGAATCATTAATTTCCAAGATGACTGTAATGCTATCCAACAGCGTTCAAAGCTGTTGGGCAAGTAATGTAAAGAAGCAGGAAGAAGTCTAATCATTAACTAATTGGCTGTGTTATGCTCTTGACACAATGTTCTGTAAGCTTGGCACTTGATGTGCGCTTTAGGATTTCAAAATGGAATCAAAGCGATAGTGTTAGCACGCTCTGTATAGTCAGCCTCTCATACTTTTTCTTTTTCTTTATATTCATATGAATGTCATGCAATGTAGCATGTTGATTACATTTTGTTAAGGTATTTTTCCTGGTGTCTTTTCTGTTCTGGGTAATTTGGCTTAAGATGCAGATTGTTGTTGCAATTTCTTAGAAACAGGAAGATGTAGTCACTTCAGTATTGAGACGGCAGGGTAGGTGAGGTAATGTCTTTTATGGGACTGACTTCTGCTGGTGAAAGATATAAAGCTTTAGAGCTTCACCAAGCTCATCTTCAGGCCTGAGGAAGGAAATCAGAGGTGTGAGAAGAAGAGCTCTGTGTAGCTCTGAAGCTTGTACCTTCCACACATAGATGTTAGTCCAATAAAAGATAATGCCTCACCTTCCTTGTCTCTCTCATATCTTGAGACCAATACAGCTACAACAACACTGCAGATATCTGAGCACTGTGGTTCTTATTTGCACGTCTTACTCAGTTACACAGAATTTCAAAACTGGGTAGTTATGCTAGTTGCCAAACTAGTTACCTGATTATGCATAAAATTGGCACTTAATTGCTATTTGAGTTGATACAGAAGTTAACATTCTGCATTGTCATGGTGCTGCATTTCCTCTTATTAATATGCCCTAAAATTGGTTTCTTCACTTTCTACTTGTACTCCGATTTACTCTTTCATTGTAAAATTTAAACGATAAGAGCAAGAGAGGTTCGTGACCTCACTTGTTATAAATGTTATCACATGGAATGGCTATCCTCAGCATTGGGAGTGGGCACTGAAAATAGTAATTTCTTTAAATGTTTGGGAAATATGTTCCTCTGACTGACTGACTGACTGGAGTGACCTGTAGATGCCTTAAAATAATTTATCTATCCTAGATGTGTACAGAAAGTGTGTGTGTTAGGTGGGTGCGGAAAAGAGGAGCTGTCTTTCTGTGAACCCTTCCTAGACTGGTTTTAAGCTTTTATTTGTAAACTTACAATTTTTACATTTCGCAAAAGTGAGTGTATTTTTAAGTATTAAGTTATCTAATATGTTTTAAGAATCTTGGTATGTTAAGAATCTAAGTATGTTTTCTAACCTGTCTAAATTTATATTTAGGTCACCAATTGTGAAATAAGATGAAAAATCTGAATATGTTAACCTGCCTTTTGTGATTTCAGATGTTTGTCTTTTTTCTTTGAAGGTGAATAGACATTTTGAAAAACATACAGCAATAATTTTATTTGGGGCTGATTCTGGAAGAGTTTGGCAGCAAACTGCTTGGGAACGTTCTCTGAACTTCAACTCTCATGTCTCTTATGGACAAACACAAAGTGAAGCGGCAACGCCTGGATCGTATATTTGAAGGTTAGATACTGTAATCTGTAACATAACTGCATTAACCAGTTTTATGAATTAATGATCTTACTGGGGGTTGAAACTGTGTTTCTTAAAGTAATTAAGCTGCTTTTTAATTGCGTTAGACTCACATTCACTGACTGACTGGCTGAGATTATCATAACTGTGCACATCTCTTCTTTTGAGACGAGAACAGATCTATCCATATAAGACAAATCTAGCGCTTGAGGTCCAATGTTGTTGTTGTACATTAAAGGCAGTCCATGCCCAACTTGATATTTTAGTAAATTCTGAACAAACCTTGCAAAAGGATAGCTTTTATAATGTGAATCACAAGGAAGTTCTTACTTACGTGTGCTAAGACATGCTTGTTAAAAGGGTAGTTTCTTGAATAGTAGAATCCCCAAAGTAGATTCAAGAAACCATCTGATTCTTCAAATAGCACAGGATGTAAAATATATTTAAAATGGTCGGTACTAGAAAAAACAGCTAGCCTGTTATTTTTAAGGATTTAATAAATTGGATCAGTCCTGCCACAAATAATTTATTTTTGTAGAACATCTGAGACTACACTGGTGTTTTGTGTTTTTTGATTCACACCAAAATGGGTTGGGATAAGAATTGTGTTGTGTTTTTATATGAAATATCTATAAACAAAGAAAAATCCAAAATGATTAGGGATGCTTGAATTTTGATATTAAAAAAGCTAACCTCTCTTAGAGGCACAAGTAGTTTTCCACAGCTTTATGGTTACAGAAATCCAGTTTTGCTTTTCAAAACATCAGAGTTGTGCTCTGAAAACTGCATGGATCCTTGGGGTTTGTCAATGGATCATTTCTGCAAGTTGAATGTTCTATGTGCTGCTCGCTATCCATGCAATTTTGTGAATTATAATGAATAGTGGGATACAAGAAAAAAAATATGTGGCCTGATTTAGATTTAGTAGCTACATGCACAAAGTTTACATTTTTGTTAGGGACATGCTGGCATTCTATAGAACTTATTAAATATTTAACATTTTGCAAAGATGTGTGAGATGTTTTACAGAATTAAAGAAAGTGTTGAGTTATGCAGCTATTTAAATATGGTTCATCTTCACTGTTCGCTTTCTTCCTTATCAGTTCCAGTATGCTTATTTGTTTTCCCTATTATATTTATTTCTAAATGTCTGAGATTTTCACATTATTTTTTTAAACTCTTATTTATTTTTCACTGTCAAATCCACTTAAATGCAAGTTGATGTCTCCAATTATCGCTGTTGTACCTTAATGGCATTTCAGAAGTTGTTTTTGTAAGATACTAATTTTAATGTACCTTTGCATCAGTGTCTGCTGGTACTTATAGAAGATATGTTCTCTAAAATGATATAGTAGTGGTACTCTAGTTGTAGAGTTGTCTGTGACAAAAAATAGTTCAGTTTTGGGTAAGGGCCAATCCAACAGTGGATTGAATTTTGTGGGACAGATTTTCAAAATTAGATGCTCACAATTTGTAAAATGGTATGCCGTGTTCCCATGAATAACTTCTCAAAACAGTGATGGCATTAATATGTATCTGGTCATTCCAGTGTATATGCTGTTTTATAAATTATTGAGAGAACTGGAATACTACAACTGGGAAAAGCCAAAGAATTAAAGTTAAACTCTGGCCTTTCACCTACTGCATTGTAATTATGAATGACATTTAGACATACAGTACATGTATAATTGTGTGCAGTCTGAGTAGCCTCCTTTGGAAACCTTTAGATGTTGACTCACTTTACAAAATTGTGAGGTAACATTTTGCGATTTCTTCCCAGAAGATAAATGGGTATTAGGAATGTGAAAGATTAATTAGTTACCAATTATATTGTCCTTTGAACCCTCTCCTGTGAAACTGGTATCTGTGAAGAATATTTGAAAATAGTATACATTTGGCAAAACAGTTGGAAGAGTGTCACAGTGAAAAAATAAAATATGTTCATTTTTGTGTAATTTGGAAAATCCAAAGTGTGTTTCTTGGCTTCTTGAAGGTTAGTTAGCTCTAATGAGGCTGTTATTGCACTGCATATTATAGCAACACTGTAAACAGTGCAGTATATTTGCTTACATTCTAAATCGTCTTTGTAGTTTACTGTCCATTGCTGGTGTGTCACGATGGCATGTCAGCTTCCGCAAGTTATGATTAATTTGCTGGGAACTCAGCAGACCATCCTGGGACGCAGTTGAAGGTGACTGGGTCTGGGAGAAGGGTTCCATAGTCCCTGGGTCTCCAACATGGAGCCTGGTTCATAGATGGATAGATTCCAAGGCCAGAAGGGACCGTTGTGATAATCTAAACTGTATAACACAGGCCACAGAAATTCCCCAAAAGAATTCCTAGAACATAATTCTTAGAAAAAACATCCCATCTTGATTAAAAAATGGTCAGTGATGGAGAATCCACTACAACCCTTGATAAGTTGGTTCAGTAGTTCAGTACTCTCGCTGTTAGAAATTTGACTTATTTCCAGTCTGAATTTGTCTAATTTCATCTTTCAGCCTTTGGATCATATTATACCTTTCTCTGCTAGACTGAAGAACCCTTTTATTAAATATTTGTTTCCCGTGGAGTTGCTTATAGACTGTAATCAAGCCTCCCCTTAACTTTCTCTTTGTTATGCTAACTAGATTGAGGTCCTTGAGTCTGTAACCAAAAGGCATGTTTTCTACTCCTTTAATCATTCTTGTGGCTCTTCCTTGAACCCTCTGCAATTTATCAATATCATTTTTGAATTGTGGGCACCTGAACTGGACACAGTATTTCAGCAGTGGTCGCACCAGTGCCAAATACAAAGGTAAAATAACCTCTCTACTCCTACATGAGATTCCCATTTATACATGCAAGAATTGCACTAGTTGTTTTGGTCACATCATCTCACTGGGAGCTTGAGTTGACCAGATTATGCATTTGGCCTCCAAATCCTCTTCAAAGTCACTGCTTCCCAGGGTCAAGACCCCCATCCTGTAAGTATGGCTAAATTTTTTGTTCCTACCTCTATATACTTATAATTAGCCAGAGTACAGTGCATATTGTTTCACTTGTACCCAGTTTATGAAGTGATCCAGGTCACTCTGTATGAGTGACCTGTCTTCTTCATTATTTACAATTCCACCAATATTTGTGCTGTTTGCAAACTGTGTCCGTGATGATTTTATGTTTTCTTTCAGGTCATTAGTAAATATGTTAAATAATGTGAGAACAAGAACTTATCCCTATGGGATCCCAGTAGAAATTCACCTATTCAGTGATGAGTCCCCATTTATAATTACATGTGGAGACCTAGTGGTGGACCAGCTTCTGTTGGTTTGTGGTCAGAGGGTAACAGGTGGTGAGACCTCTGGGAATGATGATTTGCTTCTTGTATTGCTCAGGAAGTAGATGTCATGGTTGAGTTTTGCTTCCTTTTTCTTCAAGTTGTGGAGTTTCCATTTCAGACAGCTAAAGTCAATAGCTTCCATTGTGTTATGCAGTGTAGATTTAATGGTGGTTACTAGAGAGAAAAGGTAGGTGAGGGAAGTTGGGCCAATAAAAGATATTACCTCACCCACCTCGTCTCTCTAATATCTTGGGACCAATACAGCTACAACTACACATCATACATGTTGGGAACTATCAGTTAGCCAGCTTTTAATCCATTTAGTATGTGCCATGTTAGTTTCATATCCTTTTAGTTTGTAATCAAAATATCATGTGGTACCATGTGTATCACCATCAAGTGAAGGTGTATTACATCAACCCTATTACCTTTATCAACTAAACCTGTAATCACATCTAAAAAGATATCAAGTTACTTTTACTGGATTTATTTTCAATAAACCCATGATGACTGGCATTAATTATATCCTGTCATTTAATTTGTTATTAATTAAGTCACATGTCAGTCTTTCCATTATCCTGCCCACGTTCAAAATCAGATTGACAGGCCTATAATTACCTGGGTCATCCCATTTATTCTTTTAAGACATAGGCACAACATTAGTTTCCTTCCAGTCTTCTTGAATTTTACTGGTGTTCCAAGACTTACTGAAAATCAACATTAATGGTCTAGCGAGCTCCTCATCCAGTTCTTTTAAAACTCTTGGATTTGACTTATCCAGACCTCCTGATTTAAATATTTCTGACTTTAGTAATTCCTGTTTAACATCCTCCTGAATAACGAGTAGAATGGAAAGAGTGTTATCATATGACGTGACTATATCATCTGTTTCTTTCTGCCCAAATAAAGAACAGAAATATTTATTGAACACTTCTGTCTTTTGTTCATTATTATTTATAATTCTACCATTTATATCTAGTAATGAACTAATACCCCTCTTAGGATTCTTTTTGGGGTTTTCTTTGGTGAGCATGATGGAGGGAGTATTTCCCAGGTATGCTGCCCACAGCAACCCTCCTGGTATCCAATCCCTGCTCCTGCAGACCTTAAAACAGCTGTGGGTTTAGTGGAGACAGCTGGAGAGAGCAATTGCTGTGTGGAGGAGGAAGGATGCATCTCCCTTTCCCAGGGACTTTTCTTGTGTTTTTATCGTTTTTTTTTTTTTAAACCCACTACTGGTAAAAACAAATATATGTGAAATCTTACTTTACTTCAGCAAAATTTTACATGTGGCTTTAATCAGTGGTATCGTTGCAAGGGACAAAAAAGTTTCTCTCTGGGATAGTTTGTTTATGTTACTGAATATTAGGAATGGGTACTGAATATGTAGTTCCAACAGGAGAATGTTTTGTCCCAGTGGGATCAATACTGGAGTATATAATTCTGGAGGGAAGTCTGCATTGCCCAGCATATGCTTTAGTTGCTCTTTTTCAGGATTGAATCACAGTTCTTATTAACAGAGGACCTCATCATAATGATGTCCACAATCCATTAAGGGATAGGTGTGTCACCTTCTAGAATGTGATCTGTGCAATCTTTATGCAGTGTTGTTGTAACTGGGATATTAGAGAGACAAGGCATATCATTTGTCAGATTTAAACCTAAAATAAAGTTAGGCTCTTTTTATGTCCGCCTTAGTTGCCCCATATCTGTTTGCCCAGTTCTACAGTTTAATGGCAAAGAAGAAAAATTTGCCTTGCATCTAGCACAACTTATCAAACTACATTCCAAGCCTATGCCCTTTTTAAGAAAAATTGAGATACATGTTGTAGATTCAATGTATGAAGTTTTGTGAAAGAAGAGGCGACACTTATGGCAAAAACAAAAATTTATGGGAAGGAAATTTTTTTTAAAATCAGGGTTATGTTATCATTTAAATTAGTGGTTCTCAACCTACTTACCATTGTGGGCCACTATGCAGCTCTCTTTGTGTATATACCCCCTGTATGGCCCTGAAGATGTCACATGGGCTTCAGCTGTATGCTGATTGGGCCGCAGGTTGAGAACCACTGATCTAAACAAATCAAAGATTTGACCAGGAACATAAATTACAAAAGAAAGTGCTAAATAATGGAATCAGTATCTTAAATCTCAGATAAAAATAACTCACTTGTGACCTCCTAAAGGGGAACCTTCCTTTTGAAAAGTTACTGCCAACGCAACCAAATGAATAATATATTATATTTCAAGGTTAATTTTAAAGCCAGATAAGTAGCCACATTCCACTAAACAGGGCAGTATATTTAGATACTTTGTATGTTACAGTATATGATAAATAAAATAATAAATTTTCTGAATAGATTAATATTTTGTGCTTTATAAATTTATTTATGTGTTGCCCCTAAAGAAGTGAGAGATCGGAAACATCCTTCTTCTATGTTTATAACCATCATGTTAATTTAGGGTGCTATATAAATTATTTTTAATTATAAGAATTTTAAGAATCCCAGTACCTCCATGGTTCCATGGGGAGTGCAAACATAAGAGATGGGGTACATTAATTGGTGTTTTTATTATTAAAAATCTTTGGAATGCTATTTATGTCACTTACCCAACTTGTAAAGAAATTTTAAAACATAGAGTGACCTGAAATTTAAGGACATTCCCTATCCAGGCTTTTTTCTTGTATGTCTATAGAAACAGTCTGTGACACCTTCCTTATGAGTAATTAATAAACATCAGACATGCCAAATAGCAAATATTGTGCTCTTAAAAACTGACCACTAATGGAGCCTTTTTGAGCTGTTTATATGGAATCAACTCCTGGAGACGTAACCAGGACCTAGGCCAGTATCTTTATCCACATTAATATGAGAGAGAGGGAGAGAGATGCCTCTATGATGATCAAAATTCAGATTTGACTATATAGTTTAACGTGGTTGCCTAAAATTAGGCACCTATGTACATAATTAGATACATTAATAAGAGTGGGATGATTTTACAGAGGTTCACACCTCTTACTCACTTCTACAGATGCTGCAGATGGTCAGCACTTTTGAAAAAAAGACCACACATTTAGGTTCTTCTTTGAGTGGTGTCTGTGTGGGTGCTCCAATCCTGGTGTCTGGCACGTCCCTGTGTCCCAGATTGGAGATTTCTGTCAGCAGTGCACGTCTAAAGGCAAGGGTCAAGAGAGAAAGGGATCTCAGACTCAAGTTGATTTTAATGGCGAAATCTTTGAGACGCACCTTTGACCTTGGCTGTGAATCCTCGCCCCTACCTGAGGAAAAAAGGTCAAGGAAAAGGGTTTCAACTTTGCCCAAAATCCCACCAAAAATAGGAGTGTACCGACTAAATCAACAGTTGCACCAAACCCTTCAGTTGTCACTGCATTAACGGCACCAAAGAATACTCAAAGACCTGGTGCAGAGTTGAGGTCCAAAATGAAAATGATCTTCTCCAACATAGCACCAACGAGACAAATTTTGGCACCAACAATCACGGTGCCAACTGTGAAAATGTTGCCAATCATGAATGTGGCACCAACCCTCAGGACGGCACTGACCGCGAATGCGGCACCGACTCCCATCTCTGCACCAACAATATCAGAGCCAACCATTTAATCAGAGCTGACCCAGCTGATGCCACCAAGTAACTCCACAGCACTGAGACCAGTACTGGGGAAAATGCTTAAAGCAAGGACACATCATTGCTGCCAGGAAGATACAGGGATAACTTCTACACCTCAAACATCACAATTTGGAACAGACACATTCCCCACCTCCACATAAGACTGTGTCTCCAGTACCATTCTCTTATGGAGATGAGGATGATGAATTCTCTCCCCAATACTCCTCACCTCAAAGACTTTCTTTCACAACGTCAGTATGTAGGTAACACAGCAGACACTACAGACAACCATAGTATGCACTCCTATAGAGGCAACTCACCAAAGGGGCAAACAATCCTATCACAAATTCACACCCCAAGACAAAGACTGGAAAAGGATGGATTTGTTCAGCTGCAAGGTATATTTCTTGGCCACATTACAACTACACCCCACTTCTATTCAATTATGACCACAACAATTATACGCGACTTATGGATTTTATTGAGAGAATCCTGGAGTAAAGACAAGAACAATTCCGATCCCTCATCACCAAGGGTCAGTTCATATCAAGAATCACCCTGCAGGCTGCACTTGATGTAGTGGATACGGCTGCCAGAATGATGGCTATGGCAATTGTAATGTGAAGGGCATCCTGGCTCCACTCAGCTGTCTTACCAAGGGAACTTCAGTCTACAGTTGAAGATCTTCTATTCAATAAGGCCAGGTTATTTGTGAAAAAGACTGAGGTTCTTCATACAATGAAGGACTCGCAAGCCACCTTTATGAACACTCAGCATATATACCCCTGCATCAAGAAGAGACAATTCAGATATCAACCATACCAGTGAAGATATCCACTGTACTCACAAAGGCAAAGGCAATATGACACACAGCAAAATGGAGAGAGACCACAGAGAAGACGACAAAACCAGCAACATCAGTCAACATCACAATCATCGTCATCTAAACAACAATTATGAAAATTTGGTTGAGGGTCTGAACCATCTCCCTCACCACCCAGTGCTAACAACACATGCTATCCAATTTGGCCATCATCTATGCCCATTCCAAACCATCTGGGCATATATTACATCAGACAGATGGGTTTTAAAGATCATATGATCAGGATGCTCCATCCTCTTTATTATGATCCCTACTACCCAATCCCCTTCCCAGTCCCTCTTCAGGGACCCATCTAATGAGCATCTGCTACATCAAGAAGTAAATCATCTATTACCTGTAGGCGCAGTAGAACAAGTGCCAAAATGACACCAAGGGAAGGATTTCTACTCATGATACTTTTTAACCCAGAAGAAAAATGGTGGATGAAGACTCATTTTGGATCTCAAAAGACTGAACAAGTTTGTAAAAGGACAAAGATTCAGGATGGTCACACTAACTTCAATAATACCAGCACTGGAACAAGGAGACTGGTTTTCAGCCCTCAACCTGCAAGATGCGTACTTTCATGTCACCATACATCCAGCACACAGACAGTTTCTCAAATTCATCCTTGGACACTGAGGTGATGGAGTGTTAAAACTTTATTGTGGCTCATTTATATTTCCTCACCTTAGATGGGTGGGGAAGCTTGGAAAGGAAAGAGTGCTCCTATCTGGTTGATTTTTTGTTTGTTTGTTTATTTTTAGGATGCCTTTTATTTTCTTTTGTAATCTAAGTACAAGAGTTAAACTTTACCATAAATGAATTAAACTTTACCATAAATTGTCTTCCCTTATTCTTTTACAGATTCTTAATACACAAATAAAGCTTAAAAAACAACTAATTACTGTAACACATGTACACAAAACGGTTACCCCAACAGTTACAATGACAATTACTCCTGGAATACAAGTGGAGTTATTATTAGTTTTACATTCACACTCACTACTCACCACATATACGAATAAACTCAGCTGCAGCAAAAAGAACAAACATGTCATGGCCAGTTTTTCCTTACTTTTATGCTGTATTTTCATCCAGGTGGAACCTCTATTGTATTCACACCCAGGTTAGCATCCACGGAACGGAGCCCCATGGGTTATCAACTCTGACACCCTACCATATTACTTTGAATAACGTTGAGGCAACAAGCTGGAGAGAGGCAAGATGGTTGATCAGACCCTCTACGCAGCGCGATTCTGGTGCACCCCTTCTTGATGCATGGCTCTCTAATTTTCTCTCATCTGACAACCCCTTATATTTCCACTCCTGCCTATACGTCCGCCAAGCCAATTCCTTTACTATCTTATCAGCAAGTCCCCCTAGCCAAAAGTTGACTGCTGACTGTGCGTGACTTGCAAAGCTGATTTTGCAGCGACTGTAAATTTCTATATTTGAGCCTGGAACTGCTGCACTCACAAGTTCTTCTTATCTTGGGTTTACTTCAGTTAACTCTTGGTCAAGGCTTTTGCTGTCTCTGAGTTCCTCACGGGTTTGTAACTTCTTTCAAAAATGGACTTGGGGTATACACTGTACAAACGTGCTTTTACCCTGTTACAACAGAGACAGTCATTATCAATACAGAGTACTCCCTTTCCATCTCTCCACTGCACCAAGGGTCTTCTCAAAGATACTTGCTGAGGTAATGGCATATCTTCACAGACAAGGAATAATAATTTTCCCTATCTAGAGGACTGCTTAATAAAAGCAAACAGTCAAATACAAGCCATACACACTACGCAGCAAATGAGATCACTATTTCTGGCATTAGGACTCATGATAAATCATCAAAAGTCCACTTTGAATCCAGTACAACTGGAATTTATAGGCACAAACCTGGACTCAATATCTGTAAGGGCATCAGTACCAGAGAATAGGTTCATCATTATCATAAATCTAATCACATCAATAAGAAACAGCCCTATTCTGATGGCCCACACGTCTCCAACTGTTAGGACAAATGGCAGCCACTGATTCCAAGGTGCAACATGCACATTTATCTATGCACTGCCTGCAGGCATGGCTGACAACAGTCTACAAACCATGCATACATGGCCTGTTCAAAATACTTACAATACCCAAAAACGTCAAAGCCTCCCTTCTTTGGTAGACACAACCCACCAACATGAGGGCCACTATCTCGTTGTTGCAGGATCTGCCTTGTCTTATGATCATTATAGACATATCTTTACTACGATGGAGAGCACATCTACTAGATCACACTATACAGGGCAGATGGTCACCAACCGAAGCATGTCTACGTATAAACTTGCTGAAACTCCACAGGGTACACAATGCATGCTTTCACTTCTTCCTGCTCATAAAGAACAAAACAATAAAGATCATGGCAGACAATATCACATGCATGTTCTATATAAACCAACAAGGAGGATTTCAATCCCAAACTCTGTGCAAAGAAGTGATGAGATTTTGGAAATGGTGCAGCCATCACAACATTAATGTATCAGCCACATACCCACTGGGATGCTAGAACATAACTGCAGATGCTCTTAGCAGACACTTCGGAGAAAAGCACAAGTGGGAATTGAACAATGCAGTGCTGCAAGACACTTTCTGATGATGGTATCACCCAACCATCAACCTCTGCGACACCACAAAACTGAGTCTGGGGACCCAATCAATGGGGACCCAATCAATGGGGGACACATTCTTCCTCAACTGGAACAGAGATTGCTATGCATTTCCCCCCCATACTGATGATACTCATAGTCATACACAAAATATGCACAGACAGGGTGAGAGTAATAATAGCACACACATGTCCAAGGAAAATTTGGCATTCTTATCTGCTCCAGATGTCCATGTGCATACCAATAATTCTCCCACTAAGCAAGGATCTCTTCTACCAGGACAATGGCCAGATCCTACACCCACATCTGGAAAAGCTCCACCTGATAGCGTGGCTCCTGCACGGTTCCAATGAGAAGAATTAGAATGTTCAGAACAAGTCAGAAACATACTACCAAACAGTAGAAAACTAACAACTTACCTACTTTCTACCTGAAGCCGCACAGTAATGCACAAAATGCAATACTGCACACATTAGGGCTGGGTCTACACTGATGGCGGCAAATTTGCCACTGTCACATCGGTTGCTCTGGATCGACTGAGCGGTCTGTATAGACGCGTTCAATCAATCCAGGAAGCAATGCAGGAAAACTACCCCCATAAGTGGAGTAGCGCTGCATCGAAGGGAGTGCTGTTCCCTTTGACGCAGTGCAGTATGGACGCCGCGCAGAGGAGACGCTGCAAAGTCGACAAGAGATATGCAAGTGATTACGTCACTTGTGTATCTCCTGTCAACTGCCGCCGAATCGCCAAGGTAAGTGTAGACCGGGCCTAGATGTTAGACATAAAGAACGTACAGCCTCCTCAAGGAGTCAACACACACTGCACCAGAGCAATGTCCACATTCACAGCTTTCCTTAATAACATTCCCATAGCGCACACATGCAGACCACCTACGTGTCCTTGGCGTATATCTTCACCAAACATTATGCCATAAACCAGGCTTTGAGATCAGATGTTGCCATGGGTCTCATAGTACTGTCATCCATTGATCATAACAACTCCAAAGTCCCCTCCGCCAAATGAGGGGCATTTCTCCAGAGTCACCTGGAGTGGAACATCCACAGGGATACCACTCAAAGAAGAGGAGAAGGTTACTCAGCTTGTGCAGTAACTGAGGTTCTTTGAGATGTGTCCCCCGCAGGTGATCCACTACCCCACTCTCCTACCCTCTACTTTGTAGTCTATCATTATCACTTCATGGTTAAGAAGGAACAGAGGGGATCATGTGCGCACAGCTTGGGGCACAAACGGTGCTGCGAGACAAGCTGTGTACGCGTGACCTGGATGGGCACTGCTGACAGATATCTCCGATCTGGGATGTGCGGACACACCAGACACCTGGAGTGGAGCACCTACAGGACACACATCTCAAAGAACCTCAGTCACTGAACAAGGTGCATAACCTTCTCTTACCCAGTATGCACCTAGTTCCCAAAGTTTGAGCATCCAAATTTGAAAATGTTTGCTTATGGCAATTATTTTATTTATGTGGATATCTGAGAAAGCATCCAATCTTAAATGAGTGTAAATTAATATGTATTAATGAAGGAATAATGGTCAATCTGCAGATATATTTCTTAGGGGTTCCTTTTCTAAATGCTCCACCTCAAAGCAAAGTAGAATTACTAAAATTTGTACAGTAAGATACCAAAATAAATACATAAAAAGTTTTAAAAAAGGAACTACACTATATCATTTATTTCATTTCCTTTTCAACCTTTTCTTCAATCAATTTTCATCACTTTAACATTTTTATATTCTGTGTGATACAAATAGGTTTTACAGAAACAAGATAATTATTTAATGTGTCTACTGACTACGTTTCTAGGTTGTAAATTCACATAGACTATTATAAAAGAAATGGAAAAACAAAATGTGTAGACAATTTTCAAGTTAGATTAAAACTTCATACTAGAAAGTGGTCAGTGTATTACACATTTACAGATATTAGTCTTGTGAATTTAACACATTTGCATTGCATATTTAGTAAATGTCATTTTCCCGAAACTCTTGGATTGTGCAATGCTACTGGGGAAGGTTTATTGAAAGATTAGGGCAGCAGAGGGAGCTAGAAGATCCCTAATCTCTTTGTTTTTTCCAAGTGAAAGTTGCTCCTCCATGAGAAGTACTAATTAACCTACGCAAAAATGTCATCCTGTAAACTTAAATGCCTTTAGTTAATAAATAAGTAAAAATTCTGAACTGGAAAAATTCCCATTTCTCCCAGCAACCCAATACAAATTAAATCGGAAATCACACAGTAAAAGCTACAGAAATCTCTCCCTGTAGAATAGCAATCAAATCTTTCAGCTGCAACTAATGAAGATGTTTGCGGCAGTCTGAATTTTCTGTAGATAAACCAATCTGAATTTTCAATGAATAACTCGATTTTGAGTTCAGTTATCAAGTTATTCTAAAAGTAAACTGTTCAAAATAATAATAAAAAAAAATTTCCATTCAGAGATCACACTCTTTTAAGAGTACTTTGGAGCAGTTGCAGTTGTTTTCCTAGATTTATTTCCCCCATAAGAATCTGTAAATATTTTGTCATTAAACTTAGACAAAATAAGTAAATCCTAAAATACCCAGTTGAATTGGATTGCAGCAAAGAGCAGTAAACGCAGGTAAAGCTTATCTTGGAATTGTTAGTCTGAGTATGCTATTAGAATGGGTAGGTGGAGACCAAAATGGTGGTAACATAGTTTTAGTTTGTTCATTAGTGAGCATTTATCTTCCCTTTCCCTTGCCTTTCTTCCCAGTCAAAACACTCTCTTTTATTGGCAATATAATGGTACTATTTATGTGCCTGAGCACATGATCTTCTATTGTGTTCTTAATTTACAGTATCCAGTCAGATTTCACAGAGAAAGATGATTGCATCATCCTTTTGAATTAAGATTGCCTCTGTAAATCAGTTTTGTAATTTGAATCTTCATTAAGTGCCACCTACAGAGAGATTTAGAATTTGCAAATAGTTAAGCTATTACAATGTTGCTAACTTATTACAAGTTGCACTGCTACTAGTATGAAAAGAAAATTGGCTTAAATGGCCATTTTGTCCTAAATGATGCTGAACAGCATCCCTTAATGGAAAGAAAAGTATTGTTTTAACAAGAAAACATAGAAAAACATTAAAGGAAAAAAACTAAATGAACACTGCACATTCTGAGAAGATTTCTCTTTTACTAAAACATTCAGATTGTTGGATTAAGTTACAAAAGGTTTAAAGAACAAACGAACAGTAATGAACATGTATGTGTGTATCTATTAGTATTTATTATGTACTGCATAATATATCAACTAATATATATTAACTATTTTGAAGGAAAAAATGCAGCTTGTAGTAGGTAAAGGGAAACTTTTTTCAGTTATAATGTAACTAGAGAGCTAGATTTTATATTTATGACCCAATGAAATGTACTTTTAGTGTTTTAAAATTTCTCCCTCAAACAAGCAACTGTCTGTTCATTTTATTTATCAAGCATCATCTGCAGACAGAGCAGTAGAAAAGACCCTCCATCAGAGGCAGGACAAGGTGTGTACTCCATAGTCTTTTTGGTTCCTAAGGAAAAAGGACAGGAGAGGACTATTTAGGAAATTCTTAAAAATAATTAGAGGTCTGTGGCACCTTAAAGACTAACAAATTTATTTGGGCATAACCTTTCGTGGGCAGAAACCAGCTTCGTCGGATGCACGAAGTGGAAACTTCAGTTTGGTAGGTATAGATCAGAGGTCGGCAACCTTTACTATCAAAAGAGCCATTTTGTCCCCTCTTCCACTGACTAAAGAAAAATGGTCTGGAGCCGCAAAACATAGCTTACCGCGGCTGAAGAGCCGCATGCGGCTCCGGAGCCGCGGGTTGCCGACCCCTGGTATAGATACACAATTTAAAAAGAAACAATTAAAATATTTGTTCAGAAAACTGAAACTGAACATGGAAATATCTCTGTAACTGTCTTCAAAGGGGGAGTTCCTATTTTCTATATATCTCAAGGAGTTATTCCCCTTTTCTCAGACTTATGGATCTGGTTCTGCCCACAAAGTTCTTGTCAGATTGAACACCCATTGTAGGCCTTCTTATCAGAAGAAATGAAATTTTCTGGTAAGCTCAGATAAATTGCCCTATTTTGTGATTGCTACTGCTTCACATAAGCATGTTTTTCAAAAGTACCTGATTTAGATGCAAAGATGGCATTAGTACTGGAGACTTTTAAACTGGTAACTCTGTGAATACTTGGAGATATGCTAACTAACTACATTAAATAACCAAAATAGTACAGATGTGGACAGAAGAGGGAAGAAGGGGAAAGACTGATTTCCTCTAAATCTGCCAGATATTTTCAGGTAGACATTTTAAATATTTGATCAGAAAATAGAAAGATAAATAAACCAGCACTGCACTTAACATGAATTTAAAAGAATAAATATAAGCATGATTGAGCAAAATGCCACACAATCAATATCTTTAGTTTTAGCCACTTACATATATTTAAATAAAGGAATTTTATTAAAATGCCAATAAAATATTTTCCCCTGAAATTTTATTACTGTTTCTCAGTCTCCACTGACTCTCTATCTCTTTGTGTGAAGATTGAATCAATCATACCCATGCGTTTTCTGGGTATCAAATATCACTTAGGCAGGTGTTATTTAGTTTCCACAACATCTGCCAGCTGCGCTTTCCCCCCCCTCCAATGTATCTAACCTGCAGATGGTCATGTTTGCCTCTTTCGGTTAGTGCTATGCAAACTCCCATGGTTGTTCCCTAAGTGTTGTTCAGCACTTGCATGTGAGCATGATCAATTTATCAAACTCAAATAATTTAGTAACAGTTATTTCTGCTTGCAATAAACAAAAGCAGCTGCACTTGAGCTGTCCTTATCTGCATGAATGCATAGATTCTAAAAGGCTTTTCTGACAAGCACTACAAAAGTTCACAATATCAAACTGGAATTTAGGGCATGTAAGTCAGAATGGCAAGGCTGTGAGGTTTAGAAACAGTATAATAATGCAAAGAATGAATTAGTTACCATAGTAACTGCTTTGTTTTAATAATTTGGTGGGGCAGTGAATAGCAGGAGCTCGAATAGAAGTAGTAGGAATTTTAATTACATGTGCAGTGTGAGTGGCTTTGTTCATTAATATTGAAATTCATTTGATTTTATAGCATATTGAAGAATAAATATGAATTTTACTTTGAAAATGCACTAATAATGATTTACAACTTTTTTTCCCCTCCTGGGAAAATATGATCATATTTTGCACTTGATTATGGCAATTTAGATTATTTCTTAACAATAAAATATGCCTAGCACACTCTGTTGTAAGACTGACTTAAACTGTACATGCTGTGATTTGTTGCCTGGCAGTTCTTGGCAGCCTAGCAACCCACTTAGCGCTTACATTTACATGGCATATTTTCATAGATTACTGTTTTTGGATTATAGAGGTGATGATCTGTTTTCTCCCTTTTCCTTTCCACTTTATTTCTTTTGCATCTATGAGTTTCAAAGATGATCACAGAAGCTCACATAAAGATGTGCATTGAATAGCAGACCACCGTGTATATCCTACTGAAACCTATAACCTTGCCATTGTTCCTCCGTGAATGGGAATCCTGCATCCTTTGAATTGTCATTCTAGGAGTTATCTCAAGTTTTCAGTGGAAATTTCCCAAAAGTCAATTAAAAGAAAGTGCACATATATTTTTCACTTTCGTCTACTCACCCAGAAAAATTTGTGAAAGGTGTTAGCAACATCTGTATTCTGGGAAAGTCTTTATGATTTTGATACGTTATTAACTTGCGTGTTAAACAATTTTCCAGATATTTCCTGGAGATGGTACAAAATTGGCTGCTATAAATTCAATCAATTTAAGATAGGCTTGGATCTTTATTTATTTATTCATTTTATTCTGTTTGGTCTGGCACATGTCCACAGCTCTAGGCACTTCCCAACATTAAAAAACAGCAATAAAAAAATCTTAAATTTATTGCTAAAATATTTTGATACAAACTTCCACTTGTACATATACCAATTTGTAGACTCATAATAGAAAAAACAGAAACCTTCTAAACTCTTCTATGATGCCTACAGAACATGTTGCCTGAGAATGGAGGGTTTCCTGAGGTCATTGCACATAGAATCATAAAATTATAGGACTGGAAGGGATCTTGAGAAGTCATGTAGTCCAGTCCTGTGCACTTATGGCAGGACTAAGTATTGTCTAGACCAGTGGCTTTCAACCTTTCCAGACTACTGTACTCCTTTCAGGAGTCCAATTTGTCTTGCATACCCCCAAATTTCACCTCACTTAAAAACTACTTCCTTACAAAATCAGACATAAAAATACAAAAGTGTCACAGCACGCTGTTACTGGAAAACTGCTTACTTTCTAATATTTGCCATATAATTATAAAATAAATCAATTGGAATATGAATATTGTATTTACATTTCAGTATATCGTATACAGAGCAATATAAACAAGTCGTTTGAAATTTTAGTTTGTACTGACTTTGCTAGTGCTTTTTATGTAGGATGTTGTAAAACTAGGTAAATATCTAGGTGAGTTGATGTGCTCCTTGGAAGACCTCTGCGTACCCCCAATGGTATGCATGTCCCTAGTTGAGAACCACTGATCTAGATCATCCCTGACAGGTGTTTTGTCTAACTTGCTCTTAAAAATCTCCAATGATGGAGGTTCCATAATGTCCGTAGGCAATTTATTCCAGTGCTTAACTACCCTGACAGGAAGTTTTTCCTGATGTCCAACCTAAACCACCCTTGCTGCAATTTAAGCCTACTGCTTCCTGTCCTATCCTCAGAGGTTAAAGAGAAAAATTTTTCTCTCTCCTTGTAACAGCCTTTTATGTACTTGAAAATTGTTATCATGTCCCTTCTCAGTCTTCTCTTCTCCAGACTAAACTAACCCAATTTTTTCAAGCTTCCCTCACAGGTCATGTTTTCTAGACCTTTAATCATTTTTGTTGCTCTTTGGACTTTTTCCAATTGTCCACATATTTTCTGAAATGTGGTGCCCGGAACTGGACACAGAACTCCAGTTGAGGACTAATCAGCATAAAGTAGAGTGTAAGAATTATGTCTTGTGTCTTGCTTACAACATTCTTGCTAATACATTCCAGAATGATACAATATATGATTGTTTTACTCTTGCCTTGTCTTCTCAGCTTCACCTCCTATTCCATTTGTCTCTCATCCCCTTATTACCTCTTTTTATAGATCTAGATAGTCTCTGCTCCACAGAGCTCACAATCTTCTTATTACTAGTTTGTTCAGTGCAGATGCTAGTGGCTCTCATAATAGGTCCTGATCCTTAATTAGATCAGCTGGGTACTAGTGTCAGAGAAATAATAATAATACACAGCAATCTCTCAAGACATCCCCAGCCCCATCATGCTTCAGTCTCAGACCCTCATTCTATAGATTTCCATCCTCCCCAAAATGACATAAGACACAGCTGAGGCCCCCTCATCGAGGATTTCCTGCCAGCATCTCCCTCTCATTTGTATTAAGGGAGCACCAATTTGTGTTATATGCTCTCTGACAGATACGCTAATCAACAAGCAGGCAGTAGAATTCTGCAATAGTTGAGTTCCTGAATGATACACTTGTGCACCCTGTGCTGAGCACATTACAGCAAGGTCACAAAGAAATGGATATGGTAGTAACATCCATCAGAAAGAAATGGCCATACTCTCGGAGACAAATGTGTATGGAAAAATGGCATTTTTGGCCATGTCTGCTAGTTGATCTTTTAGTCTGAATCATGTTTTGGTGTTATATTAATAGAAACTGACATTCAACCTGATTGCCTTCTGTGATGAGATGACTGGCTCTGTGGATCTGGGGAAAGTGGTGGACATGATATACCTTGACTTTAGCTTTTGATATGGTCTCCCACAATATTCTTATCAGCAAGTTAAAGAAGTATGGGTTGAATGAATGGACTATAAGATGGATAGAAAGCTTGCTAGATCATCGGGCTCAACGGGTAGTGATCAACAGCTAGTTGTCTAGTTGGCAGCTGGTAACAAGCTGAGTGCCCCAAGGGTCGGTGTTGGGGTGGTTTTGTTCAACATCTTCCTTAATGAGCTGAAAGATTGAGTGGATTGCACCCTCAGCAAGTTTGCAAATGACACTAACCTGGGGGCAGTAGTAGATACACTGGAGGGCAGGGATAGGATACAGAGTGACTTAGACAAATTGAGGATTGGTCCAAAAGAAATCTGATGAGGTTCAACAACGACAAGTGCAGAGTCCTGCACTTAGGATGGAAGAATTGCAAACACTGCTGCAGACTGGGGATCAATAGGCAGCAGTTCTGCAGAAGAGGACCTGGGGCTTACAGTGGACAAGAAGCTGGATATGAGTCACAGTATGCCAAGAAGGTTAATGGTATATTGGGCTGCATTAGTAGGAGCACTGCCAACAGATCAAGGGAAGTGATTATTCTCCTCTATGTGGCACTGGTGAAGCCTCATTTGGTGTACTATGTCCAGCTTTGGGTCCCCCACTCCAAAAAAGATGTAGAGAAATTGGAAAGAGTCCAACAGAGGGTAACACAAATGATTAGGGGGCTGGAGCACGTTACTTATGAGAAGAGGCTGAGGGAACTAGACTTGTTTAGTTTTCAGAAAAGAAGAACGAGGGGGATTTGATAGCAGCTATTAACTACCTGAAAGGGGGTTCCAGGGAGGATGGAGCTAGGTTGTTCTCACTGGTGGTAAATGACAGAACTAAGAGCAATGGTCTCAAGTTGTAGTGGGGGAGGTCTAGCTTAGATTTTACAAAAAACATTTTCATCGGAGGGTGCTGAAGCACTGGAATGGCTACGTAAGGTGGTTGTGGAATCTCAACACTTACAGGTTTTTAAGGCTCAGCTTGACAAAACCCTGGCTGGGATGATTTGAGGTTGGTCCTACTTTGAGCAGGGGGTTGGACTAAATGAACTCCTGAGGTCCCTTTCCACCATAATATTCTATGATTCTTGCCTACTACTCCATCCCCCTGCCACTTTGGGATTATTCTCTAGGGAATGTTTCTGATTCTTTGTGCATTTTTCTTTGATGATGGACAAATGGGGCTTCTACCACTTCCCCTTGTATGACTGTTTCATAGTCTAGTTGGCCATTACTGTTGATTTTTTTCTCGTATCCAGCCCGAATTTTGTTTTGTTCACTTTCATCTAATTATTCTCTTCTCAACCAAAAAATGATCTTATCCCCACACCGGTTAATGTGTTTCTTAAGAAGCTGTGTTTTTAGTATCACATGCTACATTTTTGCATTAATTTTCCAAAAAATGTTGGTTTTTATACTGACTGACATATATGTAGCCCTTTTCAGTAAAAGATCACAACGTTCTTTGCAAACCATGGTCCTATAAACTTTTAGCTGGGAAAAGGGCAAACACTAATGCTGTGAAAGTAATACTGATATGGGCCTATGTTCAGATCAGCCTGTGCTTCCACATGCTGCCAGTGGGAAGGACTGACCTGTGCAAGATATGGGGTAGCCAGATCAAGAGGCAAACACCTAACTTTGTGGACTGTCCTATCTGTGGTTCTGTCTATGGATAGCTTACCATGTGTAAACCCAAATTGAATCTGTCTGTTACTTAACAGCAAATTTAATTTTCTCTTTGCCTGTGATCTATGCACAAACACTTGACCACTCTTTCCTGATTTATTGTATGTACCCTCATTTCTGGTGCTCGTCTTTCACTAGGTTCAGTCCCAGTCCCAATGCAGATAGTGCAGCCTGCCTGACAGCATGCTGAACTCTGCACCTCCTTGCAAAGTAATGTAACTATTGCTACAAAGACTTTGATTAGGAATTATCAGAAAATTTGTAAGAGATACATAAGTGGAGAGTGGAAAAACGTTTTAGAATTAGGCTGTGATGTGAAAAAAGCAGCAATAAAAGCTTGAACCACATTTTGGAAAATGCTGCTGTTCTTGGAAATGTCCCCAACATCGCTAGCCCATTCTGCTTTTTTAGTTTCATACTTTCTAATTTCTGAATAACAGAGAATGCTTATCAAGAGCAGGCAGGATAGACAATGTCTGCCTCGTGCTTCAGTAGTCTGTATAAGCCTTTGAATAAGCCTACCCACTTTCAGATGTCACCAGCTTCTGCCGTTAGTCATGTCATTTTTAAATATGTTCTGTTCTTAGTCACTGCAAAATAAAAGCATAAAATTCCTGAAATGGCTTCTAGCCTTATAGCAACACGGTGCAGGGTATCTGAATTAGATACTGCGTGAGCAAGAGTGGCCATATTTCCTGACCGTTGAGCATCCTCAGTCATTGATTAGCTATGGAAGGGGCTGTGTTCTGCCCTCCTTTGTCAGGAAATTTGGTTGGCCAGACAAAGACCTAGGAACAGAGAACACCTTAGCATAATAAAATCTTGCTTAGTAAATAGATTATAATTACATTAAACATTGGTTTTCTGTTTATTTTTTTTAATTTCAGATTGGCATGTTGAGAAGAGTAGAATCTTCTTCCCTAAAAATTCATTGTACTTTTTAAAAAAAAGTGTGTGAAAGTATAAGATTTTACTGGTTTGAGAGCAATTCTTTCCTTGAAATGGGGAATACCACTGGAGGCACGATTATCACTCAGAACAGAAGGAGCATTTTAAGTGCAACCACTCTACACACACTATCATACAATGATTCACTCCAGGCTGTGATGTTTATTTCGCTAGGTGCTGGATGTCTTTCAACTTTTTGCCTTAAAACAGACACACAACTCTATTCCCATGTAAGCAGGATTTGAATGGACTCTCCCCTGCTAAGATGGTATTTATATGAACACACCCACTGGGCTTAGGTGCTCCGCGTGATGGGACTGTTTTGCCCCAATGATCCCTTTGGCTGATGTTCGGTTACAAATCACTTTAGTGTTAAATGCAGGTGTAATGAAATGTTGTTCCCCTTATTGTATGAGCAAAGGGCAGCAGACTTGTGTTTAGGTTGTTCTGACTGAAGAGTCACTATCATTTGAACCAAACTGGCTAAGCAAGGGTTTCGGATGCCAGAGCCCTGTGCAGTTTGTTAGGGGGTGGGGACAGGTATTCCTGCCTGGGAGTGTGGGCTTTGTTTAACCTCTTTCTCAATTGTACAAAGATAGAGCAAATTAAGATTCCATTAGGAGTCTTTGTTTTGTTAAGTGCTTGCTAGACCTGAACTTACCTACTGTGGGACAGTGTGTGCTTCTGCCAGCTTCATCACGGAGGTTCACCCACTAAGAGCTGACAGTCACTGAGGGCTGAGAATCAGAGAGCTGGGTGGAACCTCTAGAGACCGACCCACAGAGGTCATAGTGGAGAAGCAGGTAGTAGCAGAAAGTGATGGGGTTCAGCAGAGTGTCTGGCAGATTGGCTGATGAAGGGCAGCTGGCAAGGCGGCTACCAGTTGGCTGGCAGAGTGGCCTGCAGAGCAATGAGTGGCCAGCAGGGCGGCCAGCAGAGGGATGTCCAGCCAGCGGGGCAGCTAGCGGCCAGCATGGCTGCCGGACAGCAGAGCAAGCAAGGTGCCTTCTTTCCATCTCTCCCAACAAGGGTGGAAGGTGAACTCTAGGTCTGCCCTGACAAAGGATAGCATCTATGAGTGGGTGCTATGAAGGGAGGGGCATGTTAAAGGAACTTCTTGTTGCTGGACTTAAGTACCTGAGGCAAAAGGAAACTGCCCCGCGTAGTGCAGGTTGAGTGTTTTCTTCATAGTTTTATGTGTGTGATTCCTGCTTGCAGCTTTTTCCCAAGTTAACGCTGGGTTACTTTTCCCCTTTTTATTGAAGGTCTTTTTTCTACACTCAGTCTCTGTGTTTGTGAGAGGGGAAGTATTGCCTTTAGAGGTGCCCGGGGGTGGTGTGTAACTGTCCCAGGTTACCGGGGTGGGGACTCGAGACAATTTTGTGTTTTATTGTTGAAAGGAACTCCTAGATATTGAATCCAGCCCTTGTTGCTGCCATCTCCAACTGGCAGAAGGGTTACATCCATGTGAGGGTGTGTGTGTGTGTGTGTGTGTGTGTGTGAATACACATATAATAAGCCTCATTTTAGAAGTCTGAACAAATAAATTGCACTTTTTTTAAATGCCTTCAAAATTTACAAGATTTCAAAATCTGAGCTGTACTCAAAAAATGAAAAAGATACTTATTTAAGAAAGCTGTTTTTAAAACATGCAATCAAATGTTAGTTTGTTTTCTACATTTAAAATCAAATTTTGAAGACTTTTTATCATAATAATTGGAAGATTACCAGACAAATATCCATTTTTACTTAGTGAAAGTATGAGTTAAATCCTGTTGTGATATATATTTAATAAATCACAGTTAGATGTGATAATATACCATATAGTAGCCTGAGGCTAAAATATAGCTTTCTGAACATCAATTTTGGAATACCTGGAACCAGAGGTTCAAACATTGGTAAAGTTACCTCAGTTCTTCACCTTTTGAAAGTAAATACATGGAGTACTATGCATTTATCTGTCAGTGTGTATGTATGTCTGATAATACCTTAAACACAAAGCTTATCTCTGCCCTGGGCCCTCCATTGCTGAGGGTTGGTCTTATACTACGACTATGTAGTTTGTTGTGATCTTTGAAATCCCTTGGTGCAATGTAAGTGTAAATTGTTATTGTTCACTTGATACTCAAAGGTTGTTTTCTTAAATAGTTTTAAAACTGTTTGGCTCTGGCTGCAGTGATCAGCCAAAACATGTCTGAAATTAGTTTAGCTTAAGCTATATCTAAATAGAGTACAAATTCTGTTTTAAAATTCAAAACTGTGACATGACAATCTATGTAAGTGTTGCCAGAGATTAAAAGGTGTTTCTTAGAGCAGCTGTTTAAGGATGATACATTATATGAAGTAACTGCCTTAGTTAAGCTTCACTGTATATATTTGATTCATCCTTTAGACTATCCTTCAGTCTGCTTCTGATTTATTGGCCATTCTCTGCATATCTTGATACTCTTTCTACCACCCCCTCCTTCTTCCTGGAGTTAGAAAGACTTTGTCATACTCCTATGTATGTTGGAGTAGAAAATGTCTCTACTTCAATCTCTTTTGTCACACAGATTGCATAGTTGTTCCTCTCAGAGTTTCCCATGTGGTTGGTAACTCTGTTCTATTTCTAATTTTTTTATCACCAATTTTATCTTCGGTAAGAGAGTCTGTATTTTGTACAGTTTATTGTGTAAAAGTAGTTCACTAAAAAGACAAAGGCAGGTGAAGGTTAGGGGAAAGAGACACTGATCACTTTGCTTTAATGTTAAAGTGTGATCATAGGCTCATGTCTTTTTTTTATTTTCATTCATTCATTCATTTAAATTAAACACATTAAATTCCCCTCATGTACCCTCCATCTCCTGTTCAACCCAATTCAGTTCCAGTGTCCTAATACTGTCCCCTCCCTGTACAAATAAATGTTTGTCTTCCTCCACATGGATCAGTAATTCACTCATCAGATAAGTGGAATAGGTAAATAAAGTATTTGGAAAAACTTGCGTACAGAACTGCAGGTATAGGTTTTCTGTTGGGTATTTGTCCTATTCAGTATAATTTTTGAAGTTACATTTGTGTTGCACATAGATCTTACATCATAAGAGAGCTTGCTTTGCACTATCAAATAGTTTCAGCTGTAGTCTAATTGGGAAGTTATAGGCATCCAGAGGCTTTTTATGACATAAAAGGCCCACAGTGCCTGTTCTTTTAGTGTTTTATAGGTTTTAAACATAGTTCAAAGTCTGCTGTAGATAGTATTGTAGATAGCCCATTCTTAATAATGCCAGCATTTATATGGTCCCAAATCGACTTTAAAGAGAACACCTCATTGAATAATGTGTGCAGACATTTGAGGGGGTTAGAAAGGAAACAAATTCACACTTGGATTAACTGTGCAGTTTGGCATCTTTATTTTTGTTACGATAGTCCCCACAAAACCCATGAAAAACTGCATAGATGTTTGCACTGCAGAATTTAAAATAAATGATTTATTAAAAAACAAGGATTACATAGCAAATTTTGGGGAAAGTGACTCCACAGAAGTCTGAAGAGTCAGAGAGAGTGAGACCGTGAGCCGGGAAAGAAAGGATAATGCTGAACAATGTAGGAGAGTGAGTTCAAGACATTGATATGTTCTTGGCATTAGCTGCATATTATTCTCTCTACTACTCTGTGCATCAAGCTTTTGGTGCTTTTCAGTAATGACCATTCCATTTTTTATCAGTAAAACAAGTTTGTAGGCACTTCTGATAGTTTCAAACAGTAGGGATTTTTTTCTAATGAAAACGGAGTTGGTGTAAATGGAATACTCATCCAAATGGTAGCATTACTTGTAGCATGTACATCTACCGTGAATCTAAGAACATACATTAAATCTTGGCCCCATTGAGTGTTCTGCTGTTGACTTCAATAGGGCCAGGATGTTAACCCAGGCACTTCCAAGAATATGCACCAAGAGTCCCCCTGTGTCAGATGCATCTTTATTAGCGTTTCTAGCTCTGTATATTTTTAGCAGTCCCACAATATAATTATTTTTAAATGTGTTGTATGCATCCCTGAAGAAGATCTAATGAGGGTTTTTAATATTAAGTCCAAATTGGAACCATTGAATCATTTGTATTTTAATGTTAGTATTTCCACCCAACATATTTCAAAATGGTTCTAATTTGATCTTCAAAAAAGTTATAAGGAAGTTATAGTTGTTTGATGCTGGTTTTGTGTAGGACCCTCTTAACTTAAGAAATATTAACAATTGAGGGATTTAAGTGGCTGCTAGTAATACTGGGAAAATATGTACGGAAGCAGCTGTGGATATTATCAAAATTATGTCTTCAGCAATTGGTGTAGATATTTTAAGATCAGTAAGCCATCTGAACAGGCTTCATTAACACAGTTGGTACTGCATAAAATTCTTCTTAAAACAAATTCTACCCAAAGAGATGCACAGTGGAAGGAATATTTTTATCGGCTTGTACACTCATACATAGTTTCTGTAAGCTTAATGAAGAATTCTTCTCAACATGCAGTAGTAGTGAAAATGTAGAACAATTTTAGGCGGAATTAAAAATAGGATAGAAAATAAACAAAAAATGTTATAGTGATATTGTATAAAACTCATCCACCATAATGTCACATTCACTAATGGCAAGCTCATTTAAAGATGATAGAAATGGAAAACATCCAAAAAAGGCCATCATACGTTATTTATTTATTTAAATTTATAAACTTGCTAAAAGGGGCACCTATCCATTTACTCTAGACCCACCTGAGATAGGTGTTGCAATGTAGAATGAGCTAATCCACCACCTATAGGCCAGACAATTTGAAAACTCAAATCTTTCTTGAACTGTTGCCATTAAATCCAGTGTTCTCCCTCGAACCTCCAATTTTAATATTCCTGAGGGGAAAAGGGAATCTTTGCAGTGTACCATGCAGGTCATCAGATTCAGACTGATTCAGACTAAGGATGTGACTCAATTTTAGGGCTGGTTTCAGTGATACATGCAAGATTAGTGGCTTTGTCCTGAATTGAATTGTGGACTGTTCGTATTTTATTGATCATTAATCTTGTATTAAACAACAGGAGACTAAACTTAGAATTTTTGTCCATCAACATCCTGGCCACTGGAGAGTTCACTATAAACAAAATCAGGGGAAACTACATTAAACCTTATTAGAATTATGGGAATGGATAGAAAATCTAAAAAAGAAAAAAAGACTCATATAATTTGAAAAGGAGAACTGGTGTTACAAAGGCAACCGGTCATGCACTCCTATTTGTCCTGCCCCGCTGGATACAAGAGCAAAGGGACATTTGGAGATACTAAAAGGCAAAATATATTTGAGATGATTAAAATTATTTTATGTTAAATACTCTAACTTGTGGAACTCACTGCATCAAGATATTATGTAAACAAATAGCTTAGTGGGTAGTCAAGAAGCGTTAGACACTTTTAGATTAATAGCAATCATATCTGAAAACTACAAGGACTATCGATCATATTTCATCATTAGCAAAGCTCGATCTTTTTAATGATACATCTACACTCTGTTTTAAAACCTATGGCAGTGAGTCTCAGAGCATGGGTCTACAGTCTCGGCATGGCAGGGCTCATGGTACAGCATTAAGAACAAGTGTGGACATTTGGGACTGGGCTAGATCTCCGGCTCTGAAGCCCAGGAAGTGAGTGTATTTGTTTAACACATCCATACTGATCTGAGAAAGAGGGGAAGGATGGTCCTATGGTTAGAGTACAGGACTGGCATTGAGGAGATTTGGACATGATTGATTGATTGTGCTGACAGACCCAGATATAAAACGATGAAAATACTTTCCTACCTTGAGGCTTAATTCATTAATGCTTATAGAATGATTTTAGAACAGGATGGCAAGTGCTAGGGATATGCAATATATAATTACTGCTGTTGCTATTATTATTATTGAATAATAACATTTAGAATTAATAGTTGGTTATTCAAGGGACTATTGCTGCTGTTTTAAGGATAAATGAAACATATCTACATAGAAAATTTGAAAGAAAATAATGCCAGTTGTGCTAAAATGTAATTATTGTATGCTTGCTTCATGATTCAGCAGTTAGGCTGTTTTGTGCATGTAAATGATTTTTACTTAATGGATTATTGCAGCACTTGTGAGCAAGCAATATAGGACTCTTCAAAGGACATACCTTGAGGACACTGCAGTAGCAATATTTTGCTGTGTCACTAGATTTTATCATGCGTAAAGGACATGGTTTCGTTTATCCCTGAGAGTTTGCTACAGGATATTACTGTTACATTTCTGACTGTGCCTTCAAATATGCAGTCAGTGTATTTTATGCTGCATGCTGTACAGTAATTTAAACAGCTCTCTTGGACAGTGGGTTGGTTATATTAGTATAGAATATCATCCTTCTTTTTATTTAAATATAGAACCACTAAGTTTCTAACTGTGATGATGATTATATACTGCATCAATAAAAAGATGCAGCACGACTATTTCTTCTCACAGCAGTTTTATCAGGGAAGCCTTTTTTAAGGCAGTAATAATCAAAGTTGAAATAAGTGGCTTTTAATTTGTTCTAACAACGTTCTGTAGATGTAAAATAAGTGCTGTTACTAAACAAATAGTAATATCACCCTGTTGATTTTAATGCTTTTCTAATATGGTTACATGAACCATATCACTAGAACACTCCTAAATGGCACAATTTTTAACATTGGGGGATTAGTACATGGAGTTAATTTCTCCTGTGATGATACTTTCATTAAGACACTGGAAACTGATGTGTCATATGAAATCATCCTTAAACTGGACATCTGTGGATTTAGATGACAGGTAAGAGAGGTATTGTTGCAAACCCAGGACAGTCAATGCAGTAGTTTAATTAGTGTAGAATTGCCTATGGGAAAGGTTTAAAATACTATAATTGGTGACGTACTGTATCGAACCAGGGATCATATTGCAGGGAGAAGACATTAGTGAGAGCATAGGAAAATTTGGGCAGGCAAATGGATCTACAAAAACTGGAAGTTAAAAGACTACTGTCAACCTTTTAGACATTCCCCATTCCTCAAAATCGCTTATTCCTCAATATTCTTTTTGTAAACCCTGTCTCTGTGCAAAATTGTGTGTATGCCCTTACATATGCTTGTATGCTCTGAGTGTGCAGATTTTTTGAATGTCTAAACGAAGGCATAGACACATTACATATACATATATAACACATTACAGTTATAGGTTGTTTGTTTGCTTTGTTTGTGTTTTAAATCCTAAACCTTTTCTACTGCACTGATAAACTGAAGAACAGTTAGGGGAATGAGCACTGGAGAAACAACTGGTAAGTTAAGTGACTTTAGGGGCCTGAAAAGGTTGAATATGCTACTCTGTGATATAATGGGGGGACTACAGAGAGTTGGGATGGTTATTATTAATCACAGTTACTAGGGTAGTACCTAAGGACACAGAGTAGAATATAGTCCCTGCCAATCTTACAATCTTAGAGTTTACAATCTAAATAGCCAAGACAGATGTAGGAGTGAGAGAAAAGGATGATACAGAAGCAGAGTGAACAGGGTGATGATAGCAGATGTTGAGTTAGTTTTGTGGTGTATTGGAAACTGTGTAAAAACTACATGCTGTTACTGATAAATTTCAAGAGTTTTCCTGATCCTGCTTGCTGGTTAGGGGGCTCCTTAGGGAAGTGTGCAATCTGGGCTAAGCAGCAGTCACTCTGTAGAGAGCCACCTAAAATAAGGTAGGGTAATAGCTGTACCTCTTTCTTTCAGGGAGTAGCCGCCTTTATCTGCCTCTGTTTTGTCTTTGTGGGCTATCATTTGGAATTCTAAGAAGTAAAATTCTTGTTGTTAGAGTATTTTGAGATTTTAAAATCTGATTTCTCTGAACATAAATTCCACAATATTGATTTATCTGGGTAGATTTATTTAGGAGGGCATAAGATAAATGGAAAGGAAAGCAAAGGGAAGTGGGGACATTCAAGGGAAAGGGGTGGAGGGGATGGCAGGGTAAGGGTGTAAGAAGGGCAGGTGTGAAGTTAAGTTAAGGAGTTGCCATCTCCTGCGGGGGAAAAAAAGCAGAAATGATGTTGGAAAAAAATGGAAATGTGACCCAAACAAGCCTAGTTTGGAACCCACAACAAAGATGTATTTGGCATTTCTGGTTCTGGGTTCTGGAACAAAATGGAGGATTGGAGCAAACAACCAACCAGCCAAAAAAGCAACACCAGAAGCCACAAGCCAGTCCAGATCCCACGACCTGTGACTCTTGCAGGAAACAAGCCAGTCACAGGCAAAGCAAGCCCAATTCTGGCAGTTGTTGGGGTTTTTTTCCACTTGGTTGCACCTGCTTCCACTTCTTTTTGGATTGGCTGCTTCCGCGTGCTTTCTGGCGCAACGCCACAGGGACTGGAAATGCCAAATCTGGACTGGAATGTCTGTCTGGCCTCTCTCTGCACTTTTCACCAAGACTACATTGCGGGCAGGGGCGGGGGAGGAGGCGATACCACCTGGCTCCTAGTTTCCCCAGACTGTTTGTGGAGTGTGTCCCCTGCACAGCTGCAATGTCCAATGGGTAACTCTGACCGGACTCGGTTTTACTCCCTACTCTCCAACACAGCAGTCCCTGCGTTGGCTGCTTCTTTAGCTGCCCTTACCTGTTGGAGTCTCTGGTTGGTGATGAGATGTGGAATAGCTTCAGCTTGCCTCTTTTTTTTTTTGTGCCTTGGTATCCACAGCATAGAAATGCCATCCCTGATTAAGAATAATTTTTACTGCTTTGACATCTTAATACTGAGTGGTTGAACTGCATGACAGTTTTAACTATTTAACTATTTGAGCTCAGTCATTTTGTGTGGTTCACAGTTGTATATTTCAGTTATGGATAGTATGTCCTTTAAATGTTCATAACTGCCTTCCTGAAATATTAAAATATTAGCATTTCTGAAATATATACTTTCTACATATACTACATGCTACTCAACATATAGTAGCTTTTTGTGGTTTCTGCTCCACATACCCACCCCTTTTTCTTTTTTTTTTCAGAATAAATTATCTGACATCAAAACTCTTCATATTTTTCTAATTTTTGTTTACTGGTGACCCCCTTTCTGTATCCTTTGACATCAAAACACATCCTGTCAGTCATCACTAACAATTTTCCCCAAATTGGACTCCTCTCCATACTAAAATGTCACCAGTCTGCATTCAGTTGCATAAGGAAGAATGGAACATGCAAACTGCCTAAGCAGTTTTTTTCAGCCACAGAAGAGGGACAGTCAGGCTTATGCAATAATGTGGTGTGTATTCTCCATCCCTCTACAGAGACTAACAGCAGTGCTGAACATTGATATGCTCATTCTTCACTGAGAATGAGAAGCTCATTCTCCAAAGAGTTTGAGACCAGAGTTTATTACGATTCTGTTTTTGCTGCTATCCTACCTTGGAAAGTTGATGATCATTTAATTTCAGAAAATATTTGGTACTGAGAAGCATTCCAAGAACCATATAAGAGACGTAGAATGGTTATTACCTCTTTATATTAGTCTTGGGTATATGGGAAATTAATATAATTTCTTACCAATGGTTTAATGCAAATTTCATATTTTTAACCTTTGCATGGTTTTGTCTTATAACTTGCATATCCCAAGTTATTTAAAACAGAGAAAATTTAATGTTAACCGTTGTTAGGCAAATGGTTAATTCTGGTACGTGTGCAGGATAAGAAGAGTTTCACCTTTTGATAATGGGGTCTTCTTTTAATGCAGTATGACAGTTAATGACAAGATTTTATAAATATTCACTGGAAGTTTAATTTCAGAATGTAAACAAAGAGTAATCCTAGAATAAAGAACCAGTTAACCACTAAAGAGCAAATACTGTCTTACCGTAAGAAGCAGTGGAAAACATGCACCGACTTTTAACTAATGGGAAATTACTGGCCAATCTACAATTCTGATGTTGGCTCACTTGTGTCAGAAAGTTCCTTAAATAAAGAAGAAAGCAGACTTGATGACACTCGGGCTATGGCTACACCAGGTGTCGGCAACCTTTACTATCAAAAGAGCCATTTTGCCCCCTCTTCCACTGACTAAAGAAAAATAATCTGGAGCCGCAAAACATAGCTTACCGTGGCTGAGGAGCCGCAGCTTACCGCGGCTGAAGAGCCGCATGCAGCTCCGGAGCCGCAGATTGCCGACCCCTGGGCTACACCGACAGTGGCAAATTTGCTGCCGTCGGATCGATTTCTCTGGGTTGACTGAGTGGTCTGTGTAGACCTGCTCAGTTGATCCAGAAATCGACATATTAAGACCACCTTCTCAAGTGGTGTAGCGCTGTGTTGATGGGAACGCGTTTCCCATTGACACAGCTCAGTGAAGACGGCGCGCAGAACAGAAGCAGGGAAGTAGACGGGAGTTGCACACGTTTTTTGTGTAGCTTGCGTAACTCCCGTCGACTGCCATCGAATCTCGGAGGTAAGTGTAGATGGAGCCTCAGATATTACACTGATGAGACCTAAATAAGTACCGGATAGATACAAGGGAAGTTGTATTTATCAGGTGGCTTCTGCACATTCCTACCTGGGGGATATGGTGCCTCTAGTGTCGAGCTGTGGACTTTTTCTACTGAGCTGGGTCATTTTTTTGGCATTTGGTTCTCCCCTATTCAAGGAGGATTTTGATGGTATTAAAGGGAGGAGTGGCTCGAATCACCTTTTTAACCACTGAAGGTGCAGCAAGCTTGAAACATACTGTGTGACCTCAGTGCTTTCCCCATTGGCTTCTTTCTTTTTATTTTGCTGTTTCCAGCTTATTTTTTTCTAATTAGTTAAACAGCATAGGCTTTCTTCAGTCAGAAGAATAAAAAAGAAATGGTATCCATCAGGCACGGGTATCATCTTGATGACCCACAGGAGAGGGAGGGCTACTCATCTCTGCCAATGGAGGCAGCTCTGTGGACCTAGTCGACTCAGTCTGGTAATCTGTTAGTCTAGTATTTTGGATACCTGGTAGTTGTAGGGACTCTGTGCCCAGCTTAAGTAGCAGTCAGATGCTCAATTCTATCAGCATCAGTCCAGGATGCAGGACATTCAGTTCCCCTCATATGCCTAATTCAGCACTCAGGGCTTTCGGTTTCCCTCAGATTCACGTAATTTGGCTGTCAGGGTTTTGGGTTTCCCATGGGTACCCATGTCCTGGCACCATCAGAGCTGCACTTAAGCCTGTGAGTTGGCCAAATTCAGCATTGTCGAAGTATAACTGCTGAGGTCCCTAGATAGGCAAAATTTGGCACTGAGATTCCCGGGATCCCCCCGAGTAGATCTAAATTTGGTGCCAACGTCCCAGCATTATTCAAGTAGAACCAGGGTCCTCAAATTGGATTTATTTGGCACTAAAGTTCCAGCACTGATGTTCCCAGGTTCCCTCAGATACACCTAAATTTGGTGCAGAGGTCTTGGCCTCATCAGTGTGGTCCTGAGGTCTCTGTGTCTTCTTTCAGTTGACCTATTCAATGTCGAAGTCTCTGGATCCTCCAGGTCAACCTAATTTGTCCCTGAAATTCCGGCATCATTGAGTGAAAGCTGAACCTCCCAAGTCCCATGGGGTTGTATTGGATTTTGTGCTGATTTTATTGGCATCCTACTGGACAAAATCAGTAGAATTGGTCACTTTTCCATTCTGTGGTTCTTCATATGAACTTAGAATGGCCTTTGTTGGCCCTGAAATCCTTCTGCCAGGTTCTTTAACCTCTTGCGTACTGAGACATCCTTAGCCCTGAATCGTGGAATTGTATTCCCAAGTGCAGATTAATAAAGGTCCGGTACATAATAAGTCTCATTCAGTGCTGCACCATGTACTGACTCTGAAATCATGCAAGGCTACTCCTCCCTTAGGACTGGTTAATGCCCTGTTTACAAAGACAAACAATAAAGAGGTTTTGGGGAGTCTGCTCCACTATCATCTGCCAATGCTGGATCATTGGATCTCCAGACTTCTATCAGTGTGCAATCAACTACACATTGACATCCCCTGAACTTCAGGGAACAACAGTTTAAAAAAAAAAAGGGCAGCCACTTCAGAGACCACACTACCTCAGCACTAAAGGTCTCTTGTCTGATTGGAGTGACCTTTCTGATGCCAACCCAAGTGCTTTATTCCCAAAACCTATTCTGTTGCAGCACCAAGAAAACTATTGGCTTCTGTCATCCATTTGGGTGTAGCAAGCAAGCTGTTTAGTGTGCACGTGCCTCAAAAGTGTTCTTGTATGGTTTGAAAGAACCTGATCACTTGACTCAACTTTCTGGAAATCTAAGTATAGTACATTGACTGTATCACCCTTGTCCACATGTTTGTTGCCCCCTGCCCCCCTGGTCCCCCCCTCCAAAAAAAAAAAAGAATTTTGACTGCCTCAAAGAATTTTTAAGTTCAGAATTTACAAGTTCTGTGAGTGATGTCTCCACATGCATATCACTTTTTGTGTGTATGTGCCCCAGGAGCATGAGATCAGACTCTTTTGGTCCCGAGTATCACTTACAGCTGCCACCTCACCCTACAGGCCCTCAACACCTGCTCCTTCATCTATGACATAAAGGGCAGAGCAGGCCTAAATTTCCCTTAGTTCTTTTTTACTGCCTGTGGCAGCAAGACGGGACCCCTGCAGTGAATGTTTACTGTGATTAGTAGTTAGTCTAGTGTATTAGTTGGTTATTGTGGTTAGTAGTTTTTTATGCCTGTTAGCAAATAATAATAGATTAGGATTTTATATATTAGGTTAGAAGTTTTCCCTTAGACTCTGTGACTGAGACTAAATCCCCAGGATTTAAAATTTGTCCCTCTTGCAAGATTGCTGTACTGCTCAATAATGGACACTTTAGGTACCTCTTCTGCCTCAGTGACGATCACATCCCAGACAGATGTTCAAAAGCCAAGAGAGCCCATTTCAAGCTCTTTAATAATAATAATAATAATTAATATAATATATAAAAAGAAGAGTACTCATTGAGTGTCTCTTCAGAGCCCAAAGCTAAAAATACTGTCAAGCCTGCTTGGTCACTTTCAGCTTGTGTTTGTGTGAACTGCAGCTGTTCAGTGACATCCCAGGCTCATTCTTCATCAAAAAGATTGAATTCCTCGATTACTGAGTGAAGCAGAACAGTCAAGATCTGCAACACCTAGCTGTCATCAGAAAGGCTTAGGAAGGAGCTGTCACAGTATTGGGCAATGGTAGTCCCCCTTCGAGGTCCGTTGAGGGCACTCACTCAGCCGTCACTTCTCTTGGATGAAGAACCACATCTCTCTCTCTCTTTGGCAGGGGATTTTCTACACTGCATAGTTTCCTGCCTGTACTGTGATATTTCCAGTAAGCCAGACTGCTCAAACAGGTCCGCGTCTATGCTTTGCTTTCTCTTTGAAGGCGATAAACAGCATACTTGCCTGCCATTAAGTTACCCAACAGCACTTTTTAAACAAGCACATATATTCTTAAGGAGAAAGCATTACAGAGAAAACATTAAAACAATAAAATAATTTACATGCATTCTAATAAGATCATCAGAAATCACCCTCCAATGCCAAGAAAGGTTCCGGTAGAAGTCAGTCCTTCAAGTCCCACTGAGGAATTTTTCTGTGGTTACGAGTACATGACAGCCTTAGTTTAGAACAAGAACAATCATGACTAGTTCAGTTTTTCCTTTATGTAGCTTGTGCCTTTGATCTCTAGATTCTGGGAACAGGTAATCAGCAAACAATGGTCCCTTCCTCAGGGCGTAGCTTCAAAAGGCTGGGTTTTAGCATAACACCAACTTTCAGACCTTGATATCACACTGATATCAAAACAGACGGGCTTTCAGGCCAATATATCTTGCCCGAGCCTCCTACCAGCCATACCCGCTGCAACAGCAGGAACAACGTCACCAGTACCACCACTCCCAGAGACCCAGGTTCTCTGCGGCCTCCTCCTCCACCATCTTCATCTTCCACTAATGACCACAAAGACAGAACTTTTGACTCCTCACCTCCTTGGCCTTCCCGACACCATTCGGAGACTGTCTTGCTCCATTTGTCCACAATTGGAGCAAGATTACTACCAATATATAGCAATACCCATCTAATACCCATCATACACCATGGACACCTCATAGATTTCCACACTTTCCCTCACCGCCACCTTCACCGATACAGATCTGTGGATCTGTACCAAGTGAATCCTTTACAAAAGGAAACAAATGCACTCCTCATAAAAGGAGACAGAGAAAAGGTCCTGCACCATTATCAGAGCCAAGGATTCTATCCCCTTATTTCCTTATACAAAAACAAAATGGTCACCTTCACCCCATCTTGGATCTAAGGGCCTTGAATAGAAATATCTGAAAATTCTGCTTCTGGAGGGACACCCTTCAATGAATCATCCTCTCCCTTCCTCCTGGGGTCTGGTTTGTGGCTCTCGATATGTAGGACGCATATTTTCATGTGGACATTCACCCTGTGCACTGCAAGTTCCTCAGTTTCACAATAGGGCATACCCATTACCAATTCTGGATCCTGTCCTTTGGCATACCTACTGCACCCCATGTCTTCACAAAGGTTTTCTCAGTGGTTGCAGCCTAAGTGTGACACCTGGGTCACTTTCTCTTCCCATATCTTGATGATTGGCTCCTGGTTGCATCATCCCATGAATGCCACCTCCACACTATCGAAGCCTTACGACAAGTTCTCACCAGCCTGGGCATCTGTGTCAATGAGAAGTCCACTCCCATCCCTACAAGAGAGCTCACGCTCATAGGCATTTATCTGCACTCTGGGAAGCAGTGTCTCCACATACATATCAGATATTGCCTTTCATTCCTGGGACACATGACAGCATGCACTGCCCTCACCCCACATGCACAACTTCATATGAGATGCCTGCAATTGTGGCTATCCCTAGTATAGGACCCACAGAGGGACCACCTAAACAAACAAATCACCCTTCTATGCCCAGTGGTTATTTCCCTAGCATGGTGGCGTGACCCATCTAAAGTAATGACAGGTACCCCCTTTGAGCTCCCTGTGCCTGAAATCACTCTTACTACGGATTCTTTGCTTGTTAGCTGATGTGGCCACATACATGGCCAATCGGCACAAGGCCTATGGACACCTTGAGAAGCAAGGATGCACATCAACATTCTAGAGCTCTGAACAGTCCTATTGGCCTGTTAAGCACTTCTTCTCATCCATTGTAGATATGCAACTTCTCTCAGACAGTATGATGGCAGTTGTATACATAAACGAACAGGAAGGAGCCAGATCGCCTACTCGGTGCAGAGAGGCACTCCAGCTGTGGAACTGGTGCCTGTGTCACAATGTCATATTACATGCAATCCCCATCACAAAATGGAAAATGGTGAAGTTACGGAGGCCATCCTGCTACAAGCCAGAGAGGGAAACAATTCCCATTTGCTGCGGGCTGTCATGCATCATCTTCAGTCTGTGGAGCACTGGTTCTGGTCCCAAGAAACAAGCACAGACTGGTGGGATCACATCATTATGAAGGTGTGGGATGATGAGCAGTGGCTGCAGAACTTTAGTATGTGAAAGGCCACTTTCTTTTAACTTTGTGCGGAGCTGTCCTCAGCCCTGAAGCGCATGAATACTCACTTGAGACCTGTTTTGGCAGTGGAGAAGAGAGTGGCCATCACTCTGTGGAAGCTGGCAACCCCAGACTGCTACCGATCAGTTGGGAATCAATTTGGAGTCAGTATATCCATTGTTGGAGCTGCTGTCATGCAAGTGTACAGGGTCATTAATAGACTTTTGCTAAGAGGGGTAGTGACTTTGGGAAGTGTGCAGGACATAGTGGACGGGTTTGCTGCAATGGGGTACCCAAACTGGGGGGGGGGGCAATAGATGGCACGCACATCCCTATCTTAGCACCTGACCGCCTTGCCACAGAGTACATAAATCAGATGGGATACTTCTCAGTGGTGTTGCAGACCCTTGTTCCAGACATGGTAAGCAAGGGGCCCTTGCATCCATTATGGAGAGCTTTAATTAGCACTAAAATCCACAGTCCACACTTGAGCAAGGAGAGGGATCCCTGTAGCATGCCAAGGAGTGGTTTGGGAGGAGGTGGGCAAAACAGATTAGAAGACACTGCGGGTAAAGTCTAGCAGCAGAAAACATAGGGCAACTGATGTCTTGACCCATAACACTCATAGCAACAATACCAGTACTAGGAATTGTCCTGGGGAGGCAACCATGGACACCAGCCACAGCAGAGGAATAAAACAGAGTGATTGTATTAGTCGGGTATTTTAAACTTGTGCCATCTTCCCTAGGTGATCATGTGTGATATCAGTCTCCTGAGGGTAACGCAGGTGGAAAAGGAAGATTTGCTGCAAGCATCAGGGTACAGGCCTGGCCCTTATGCTGCTATGCTGTGTTCCGCGATGATGCCTGCTCATTTAATAGCAGAGTGGCGGGGTAAATCTTCTACTGTGGTGGAAGAAATAAGGCTGCCCTCCCAGAAACCTTCTGCAAAGGATTTCAGATTACCTACATGAAAGTTTCCTTGAGATGTCCGCAGAGGATTCTCGGAACATACCTCTGCACATAGTCTGTTCCGGAAATAACCCTCCACTGAAATTTGGCAACACCCAGTAACCTCATCCCCTCAAAAACACAAATTCCTTTTAAGAAGCTGGACTGGGGACATAACTGCAAAAATTAGATTTGCCACACACACTCACCAGATGTCTCTTCCCCGGCATCTTGATCAGTCCCGCTATCTTGTGTGTGGCAGGGCTGCTCTGGGGTAACAAACAGGTCCTGCCTCTCAGGGAGAATGGCTACCCCACTCTCCTGCACCCTGTTCTCCTCATCCTCCACAGAGTCCTTCTCATTCGTTCTTGACTGGGGTTCTGCAGGGATATCGATGCTGTGTGGCGCCACAGTGGGGGCGTCACTGTTGAGAATCACATGCAACTCCTCATAAAAGCGGCATGTTTTGGTCAAGGAGACAGAACGGCTGTTCGCTTCCCTAGTTTCTGATAAGCTTGCCTCAGCTCTTTGATCTTAATGCAGCACTGTTGCATGTCCCTGTTGTGCCCTTTCTCCAACATGCTGCGAGATATCTTCTTGTAGATATCTACATTTCTTTTGCTGACTCAGAGCTGAGCCAGAACAGACTCTTTGCCCCACAGACTGATGAGATCCAAGACCTCTGGTTGACTCCATGCTAGAGCATGTTTGGGCTGTGCAGTTGCCAGGAGCAGTTCAGCTACAAAGCTCTCTCCACTCTGTCCAAACTGGAAATGGTAGTACAAAATTTCCTGGGGCTTGAGGGGAGGAGCTATTTCCTGTTTGTGGCACATTACAGCAGAGCGCGAATGTCACAACAGAGCATTATGGGATACCTCCCGGAGGCCAATGGCCAAAGCCTTGCCTAAACTGATGCAAATGTGACCCATGGAATTTGACTTTAGCGCTACGCCACTTGTGGAGGTGGTTTTATTAGGTCAACTTACCATGATTTAGATTGGCGGAACTTACGTGCCAGTAGAGACGCATACCTTAGGGGTTTCGACGTAAGTGGCGTTACGTCAACCTCCATTATAAGCGTAGACCAGGCCTCAGTTACACCCTCCAGCTTCTCTGTGGCTGAGTGTCAACTTGTTCATTACCATAGTAGTCAAGAAGACATCATTAATATTTCCATTTTGTCTTAAGAAGTGAATTAATGTCTATCTCCTTTCCAACTATAATAGCCAATGGTATGTTATATTATTAGGGAGGAAAAAATCTAGGGCTTGAGTTATACTGAAATGCAATTTTGGCACTTTTGAGCGGGGGCTAGCTTGTCATTCCAGCACTTTGCGGGGGGGGGGGGGACAACTGGAATAAGGTACTTCCAGTACTGTATTTATGACAGTATTGGAAGTGCTTTCAAGCACTTCTTTTTTTAGGACTTGAGCACTGGAAAAAACCCTCTGGTTTAGTATGTTTCCAACTTTCTCTCCTGTCACTTAGCATTTCAAAAGTCAGTTGAATCTGTTACATTTACATTTACCTTTTTTTTTTTCCGCCCATATATCAAGGCCACAATGAAGTTTGCCTGCATATTACATGTTTTCTTTTTCCTGAAACATCAGCAATAAGGTTATCCATCCATCTCTTTTCTGCCTTAATTATACAGTGATTATATTTTTCAACAATTCCCTATTTCTTAATAATATTAATGTGGATTAAATATGATTTCTCAATGTATAGTACAAGTATTTCAACTGTACCAGTAAACTAATTCAAAATCACTCTCTCTTGTTTTCAAAAATCTCCACATTAGTATTTTATGTCTGTCTGTTCTCTTGCTCCTTGTTTCTACCTGTTTTTTCCATCACTTCCAGCTGATTCTCGAATGTTGGAAGTTCCACTTACACCTGTGCTGTCCCATTTTCATAAAATGTACACACTTGGTAAGTCACTTTATTTAAATCTTTAAGCTTTTGAAATTTTTTTCTCTTTTGCCTTTGATTAATGTTATTGTACATTCAAGAAACTCTAGCACCTCCCACTCCCACAAGCCCCCCCAAAAGTAGTAGTGGTGTGTACAAGGCCTGAAGGGGAATTTTATATTTTCAAATCTATCTAGCAGAAAAGTGGTTAATGAACACAGGAAGTTTACATCTCTGATGTATTATTGTCTCAATCTTTCGGCTTTAGATTCAAGTCAGGAGTTCATCAGTATATGTCGTGACATCTAGTTTTGCAAACAGAAGGGCTGGAAATGTGTTTTTGAAGTGAAAGCTTTAATTTCAGAGTATACAGAAAAATTCATGAAAATTCCTTAATCACCAACATTTTCCACATTATGATGCCATAAAATCTCGTAGCACAGTCATCTTGGCATATACAGTATTTTTTTTTATTTCCCTCTTCTCCCCTTTTTTTAAAAGTACTTTCATTTTGTTAGTCTGGTAAATTTTTCTTGGAAAATATGTCACGATGTCACAATAATATCATATAATTCCATAAATCCATTTCATAATAATAAAATAAAAAGTAATTCTATGTTGTAAACTGTCCTAGAAACACCGATGTCAATATCACAGTGTTACGTATGGACATTATGTAATGTTCAACTACGTTTAATGTATGCTACAGTAATAAATCAGTTCTATAAGTTATATGCTTTAGAGAAGAGACTGAGATAGAACCACCTTTCTTGAGCACATCCAGTTGTAGGATGACTGATGTACCAGTAGCCTGTTGGTGTTAAAGAAAACTATAGTAATGTCACTATGGGTTAATTTGCATTCTTTTTCTTTCATATAATTTCTCTTCTTGTCCCTTTCCCTTCCTTTCCTTTTCTTTTACTATCTTAACTTTTTTCCTCTTCCTTTTATTTTTAATATAACTTTTATTTTTAAATCCTGTGTTTATCTGGTTATCTTGTTTATCTTGCTGTCTCTTGTTCCAACTTGTGGTTAGCTTACTGTGTTGAAATGGTCATTGGAAGATGTTAGATGTGTACTCTTCATAATATTAGTTATGGAATATATGTGATTTAGACTCAGGAGATTTGAATTCTAATCCTGGCTCTGACACTACCTTTCTGTGTTACCATAGGCAATTCAATCGTTCTGTGCCTTAGTTTCCTCACCTGTAAAATAGGAATAAAAATAGTTTCTTAGATCACAAATGTAATTGTTTGTATAGCTCTTTTGAGCTTGTCAGACATAAGATGCTGCAGAAATGTATTGAATGGCGTGTTTGTTCTATTACTTTGGCTAGAAGTGCTAGGGTTATTGAAAGGGCAAAGTTGTTTACTTACTTTGCACCTTGAGACTCTAGTTTAAACTACTTAGAACTAGTTTAATCTGGAAGTGACTATTTCTTTAAAATAATTTGATTGTAAGATATCTGTTTATCTATTCTGAGAACTAGAGAGATCATCTCTTGCTTTTTAGACTGCTTAACTCTTTCTGAAACTCAGTTGACTTTTAGGGTTGCCAGCTCTCCAGGATTGTCCTGGAATCTCCAGGTATTAAAGATTAATCTTTAATTTAGGGTTGTCGTGATGAAATCTCCAGGAATATGTCCAACCAAAATTGGCAACCCTATCTTCCCTGTTAAATAAAAGTTAACCATACTGTTAAAATAACCCAAGTGCTGTGAAAATCTTTAGACACAGTGCAGGCTGCTCTTACTCATCCACTGATCTTTCATTCACCAGGCAGAGGAGAAGAGAAGCATGTAGGAACCAGTGGGAGCAGCATTTAGGCAACTATTTAAAAGGTGACTTTGGAACACTTTTAGATTGTTGCACTTAGAAATATTTTATGCTAAAGGCCTTTGAAATATATCCTCAAAATCCTGGAAATTTTTTGTAGTCTTGTCACAATGTACAAATATTGAGAACTTGACATGGGCCACAACAATATTTCAGCACTTCCCTGTTGGCCCCAAAAATGTCTGCAGAAATTTAAACTTTTGTGTATATGTTACAAAGTAGGTTTCTAACCCTTATGACTGTACATCTCCAACCCAGGGTCACACACACAAAAACCCTTTTGAATTACACTTATACTGTATTTTTTTGAGACTACAAACAGATAAAGTGAACTGCTTTATTCATCCCAGTGGTGGTTAACATTGAAACCAAATGACAACAATGTAAATATCAACGTTAAGTATTTAACTGGAGATCACTTAAACAGAAACATCAAACTAATGCTTTTCTCTATTGCTTTGTCTGGTAGGAAGAGGAAAACGTAACAGTAGTCACCACTGGAGGGAGTGAAATGAATGGAGCATGGGTAGAGCAGGGGCCTTGAAAATATTTGTTACCATTTATCATGTTATGAAAGTGAGGTATCCAAAACGTCTGTAGAGGTGTTCCTTGTTTTTGTTTTTAATTCTCATTTTAGACTTGTACATTAGAAAGTGGACTTTTAAAATTTAATTAAATACAAAAATAAACAAATGTGTGTATTATATTCCTCATGCTGTTTAAATTTATTTCTAAGTAGCAGATATACAGTTCCTACTGTTTTTCTAAAGTTAGTCAAATATTTGATTTTTAAAAATCTTAGTGTATATTAGTACAATTTTTAATTTGTCCAAAACTGTATAATGGTTGCTAACACACCAATTATTTAAATAGATTAAAATTTAAAATTTTTAAATTTTAAATAAATTTTAAAACATTGAAGATAGCGTATTATGTAATATTTTAATCAAGACAAAATGCTAATGCTCTGTACTATTGGATTGAAAAGGGGAAATTCCCTAGGGGAAATTCCGTGGGGAAGTCAGTTATAAAGTCTAATAGTTATAGCCACTTTATTTACAAACATAGCAGTGTAGACCTTTGGCAACTCACGTTTCCTTTTGCTGATTATACATTGAGGCAATAGGCATAAAATAAACAAAAAGTTGCTTCCACTAAAAGCCTCCATTTCAATGTCATGTTATTTACAGGTAAATAATACCATGCTAGGTACTTTACAGCCATAGCCAATACACAAGATTCAGCTAGGCTTCAGGGCTACCACCCTGTGACTCTGACATAAATATAAAAGTTCGCTTAGCATTAACAACATCAACTTCTAAAAGCTGGAAACATGGCATGTATCAAATGCGTCTACAAATTACATTCACTGGACAATTATCAGATAGAAACCAAGCCAAGTATTGAATATCTTGATTGTGGATCACCAAATAAATTCCTGGACCCTGCATGTACATATTAAAAAATTAACCTACTTTCACCAAAATAGTATAATAAACTAGACAAGTATCAATTAAAGGGATGGAAGCTTCATAGTATCACAAAAAGCTCTTCTCTCCTCTTCTACTCCAATGGCTGAGCCATTGGCCTTTTTGAATTAAGGAGTCTGCAGTCACAGGCAGATGTGGTCCCCAAAGGAACTCAGAAACTTCAGATATCTTAAAACATATTGTAACTTTAAATTGTAATTTCCTAGGCATCCATAGGAACTAGCCTACATTTTTTGTGGCCTTCCTAAAGGTCCACCTAGCAGCTATATCAGCTTTCCATCAGCCGCTGGATGGGAGATCACTTTCTCCCACCCGATGACGATTAGGTTCCTGAAGCGGCTGGAGAGGCTCTATCTGCAGGTCCATGACTCGGTGCCTCCCTGGGATCTTAACCTGGTCCTCTCATGCCCCATGGGGCCCACCTTTGAACCTATGGCTTCATGCCCTCTGCTCCTACTTTCCTGGAAGGTGGTTTTCCTGGTGGCCATTACCTCAGCAAGGAGGTCTCTGAGATTAGGGGGCTGACCTTGGAGCCACCCATTCTATGTACTATAAAGATAAGGTTCAGTCGAGGCTGCACCCAGCCTTCCTGCCCAAGGTGGTTTCCCAATTTCATTATAACCAAGATAGTTTCCTCCCCGTGTTTTTCCCCAAACCACACAGTTTGGAGGAGGAGAGGAGGTAGCACTCGCTAGATGTAAGACTGGCTCTGGCTTTCTACAGCGAGCGCATGAGACTGTTCCGGAAATCGACGCAGCTCTTCATCACAGTGGCTGACCAGTGTCTCTGCCCAGTGCATCCCCTCATGGATAACCTCCCACATAAAATTCTACTTCGAGCAGGCGAAGGTGCTGCTTCCGGGAACCATCACGGGGAACTCAAACAGAGCTTGAGCCTCATCTACAGCCTTCCTAGCGAGAATGCCAGTGCAGAGCAGCCGCCTCGTTGTCAGTACATACCTTTACGTCCCACTACGCCATCATCCAGGAGGTGCAGGAAGACATGGGCTTCAGCAGAGCTGTGCTGCAGGCAGCTCATCGGTAACTCTGGTCCACCTCCAAGATATTGCTTGTTAGTCACCTATAATGGAATGGACATGAGCAAGCACTCGAAGAAGAAAACAAGGTTACTTACCAGTAACTGCTGTTCTTCGAGATGTGTTGCTCATGTCCATTCCATTGCAGGTGTGTGCACGCCTCCGTGCATGGTTACTGGAACATTTTTCCCCTTAGCAAATCCCGCAGGGCTGGCTTCAGCGTTCCCTGGAGCCCCGTGCACATGACGTGGTATATGAGGCGCTGCCAACCCTACATCCCCTCAGTCCCTTCTTTCTGCCAACTCCAGCAGCAGAGATGGGTGGGGGGGAGGGTCAAGGAATGGACATGAGCCAAACATCTTGAAGAACAGAAGTTACTTGTAAGTAATCTTGTTTTATTTAAGGGAAATTTTATGACCTGTGTTATGCAGGAGGTCTAATGATTGCAGCAGCCCTGCTACCTTGGAATCTATGATAACTGTCTCTTGGTGATACCTAAGATACCTTAGGGGTATACCTTAGGGGTACCTCAGGGGTAGACACCCTGGAAGGTAGCGATAGGATACAGAGTGACCTAGACAAATTGGAAGATTGGGCCAAAAGAAATCTGTTGAAGTTCAAGTGCAGAGTCCTGCACTTAGGATGGAAGAATCCCATGCACAGCTACAGACTGGGGACTGACAAGCAAGGCAGCAGTTCTGCAGAAAAGGACCTTGGGAGTTATGGTGGATAAGTAGCTGGATATGATTCACAGTGTGCCTTGTTTGCCAAGAAGGCTACCAGCATATTGGCCTGCATTTGTAGGCGCATTGCCAGCAGATCGAGGGAAGTGATTGTTCCCCTCTATTCGGCATTGGTGAGGCTGCATTTCGAGTATTGTGTCCAGTTTTGGGCCCCCCAGTATAAAAAGGATGTGGACAAGTTGGAGAGAGTCCAGCAGAGGGCAACAAAAATGGAGCAGAAGGTTTATGAGGAGAGGCTGAAGGAACTAGGCTTGGTTAGTCTGCAGAAGAGAAGAATGAGGGGGATTTGATATCATCCTTTAACTTCCTGAAAGGGAGTTCCAGGGAGGTTGGAGCTTGGCTGTTCTCAATGGTAGCAGATGACAGAACAAGGAGCAATGGTCTCAAGTTGCAGTGGGGGAGGTCTAGGTTGGACATTAGGAAAATGTTTTTCAACAGGAGGTGGTGAAGCATTGGAATGGGTTACCTAGGGAGGTGGTGGAATCTTCATTTTTAGAGGTTTTTAAGCTGCGACTTGAGAAAGCCCTGGCTGGGATGATTTAGCTGAGGTTAGTCCTGTTTTGAGCAGGGGATTGGACTAGATGACCTCCTTAGTTCCCTTGCAATTCTAATCTTCTGTGATTCTAGTTGTAAGCTAAAAGCTATGTCCAAGGGACTGGAGGAGGAGGAGGGCAAAATCACCCTTCATGCAACCGCTTTGACTAAATGCCTCATATCATCAACAAAAGGCAAAGGTATCTTTTAAAATCCTCAGAGGCTGAAATGAACCAAATTGGGCAGGCGGTTGGAGAACATGAAATTGAAGTAATTCACAGTCAACCTGTGGAATTCATTGCTAGGGGATGTTGTGAAGGCCAAAATTATAACTGGATTAAAAAAGGAGAATTAGATAAATTCATGGATGATAAGGCCATCAGTGGCTATTAGCCAAGATGGTCAGGGATGCAACCCCATGTCTGGGTGTCCCTAGGCCTCTGACTGGCAGATGCTGAGACTGGACTACAGGATGTGGATCACTTGATGATTGCCTTGTTCTGTTCATTCCCTTTGAAGCATCTGGCATTGTCCACTGTCAGAAGATAAGAAACTGATCTAGACGGCCCATTGGCCTAAGCCAGGATAGCGATTCTTCTGTCATGTTCTTATGTAACAAAGGGAACAGACTGGGTTTGCTCCTGCCTTAGGTATGTTACCTCACTCAGCATACATGACCCTTCTCCATACTGGGATTAACTTTACACACAGCCATTAATTGCAGTGGAGTGATCTCCCGCTCTGTTAATTGCATTAGAACGTTTTATGGGAAAGAAAATAAACATGTTTTCATTTATATTTAAAAATACCTTGAGTACAAATAGCATTATTTGCATCTTGTGAGGACCTCAACATTCAAATGTTTTATTTTCTATTCAAGTTTATAAACTATGTGCATCATTGTAGTAGCTGAGCATTACTGTATACAAATAAAGGGGAGAAAGTTGTGTATTGACCTTTGTCAATGTGCATCATTGTAGTAGCTGAGCATTACTGTATACAAATAAAGGGGAGAAAGTTGTGTATTGATGTAGTGATGTTTAATATCATCCACTGTTTGTATTAGGTAATTCCTTGCCTCGGCATAACAAGAACTGAAAATGAAACATCTTTAACTCTGGATACAATTTCTTTTTTAGATTTAATATAGACAGAAAATTTAAGATAGATTTAAAATAGACAGAAAATTACATCTACATATGCTTCTAATGCCATCTGATCTGCTGATGAGTTATTTCATTTGCCAGCAGTCTTTTCGCTTTTCCAACTTCAACACATACAAAACTATACAAAGTTCACAAATATTAGCACATCACACAAGTTTTGTTGGGTACTGTCAAAATTCATTGTTTGTTTTGTTTGAACTGTAACTTCTTGCCCTTCTGCAGCCAGCTTGAGAGCAAAACTGCCATCTGAAGACTGATTAATTTTGCCATTAGAGAGGCTTGAATTATGCCTGTCAGACTAGTGCCTGCAAACTCTTCAGAACTAAATATTTATGCTCCATACAATAATTGTTTCTAAATTAAAATGTAGTATATTGTAGGACAAACCTAAACATGGACCCTGAGGTCACTGGTCATCCTTTCCTAGAAAACCCATATTTTTGGTAATACGTACATGTCCGCACTGGACTACTCAAACCCAGGAGCTGTCCCCTGAGGCATGCTTTTCACTGACTGTGTTGTAATTGCCCTCAGAACTGCTGTTCTTAGATCCTGAACCTCAAGGGCTCTCTTGAACTGCTTTAAAGAGATTCTGCTTGATCATTCTACGAAGAGAGAGACAGGTACAGGCAGAACACTATGGCTAAAGCCTTCATATAGGCAATGCTTTGAAGAATGCTTTAACCAGTTTACTTCTTTTAACAAAACTGGTTTTTAGGAATTTCAAGGAATATAAAGTGCCAAAGTCAGATGTGCTGTATACAATAGTAAGCCATTTCTACCTTCATCAGTGAAGTCCTGATTACTAAATCACGTTGGTGCTTTGAAATACAAAGATTATCCAGCTCCAAAAAATACTACAGATCAGCTGTCAGCAGATACAAGTGTTGTCAATTTTCTGGAATGCTAAGGAGTTAAATATGAATTAAGTCAGGCTTCCTAAAAGGTACTGTATACTGCTGGAGAGAATTTACAGGCATCTGCTTTATAAACTACAGGAAACAATCAAAGAAAAGTGCAGAAGCAAACCGAGGTATAGTGTACTGCTTGTCTTTGAAAACTAATGAGCCCGTGCAGCAGAGTCAAAAGTTGAGTATAATACAAAGACCTTAACAATATGTTATTTATGATGATCTGGGTTGGAATGCTCCATGATTTTATAAGTAAGGGGCCAAATTCAGCCTTGGTGTTCCTGGGTGCAATTCCTATTGACTTCTTTGAGAACTGCATCCATTTATACTAAGGCTGAATTTGGATATATATATCTTTGCTCTCCTGCTTAAGTAAGATTATTCAAAGCTGTTGTTGCTGGCATTATGAACTACATAGGTTTACCTTACAGTTTATCTCATGATAAATTATTTACTTCTGTATCACTCTGTGCAAAAGTCTTTCCCTTCAGTTTCACGCAAAATGCATACATCTTTTTTTTCTTCTTCTCCTGGGCATTAGCCGGAAATATGGGTTAAAACCAAATGCCATAGACTAGCCTTTGTATATCCACCATCTTGTCTCTTGTGTCCTGGGGGAAAATAGAAATGACAACATCATTGTTGGAGGCCCAGTGCAATATGAGTTGTCTGATAATATTGGTATTATCATAGCTCCTAGGAGTCCTAGTTGTGGACCAGGATCTGTCTGTTTCCCAATGAGATTGTATACCTTTAAACTGGAATGTAACTAATGCCTTTTCAAAAGAAAAGCGAGGGAAATTTAGGCAGTAGTAAATAGACAATATCTCCCCTGTTATTTCTAGAACGTTACTCTGTTCATTGATTGCTTGTTCTAATGAAACTTCTGGTTTCTTAAACTTCAGTATAACATCGGTAGTTTTCTTGATAAATTTCTACTGAGAGTTTTTTTCCCCACCTGATATGAAAATGGTAACCCTGAAATATCTGTTATGTTAACCATGCGTATTTTCAGATTTTGGTTAAGATTATGGCACTAGAAGGAGGAATGTCATTGCTGTTGGCAAAATGATGTGTATATATGAGTATATTCTACCCAACACTTGCACTCTGAATATTTTTTCCTCTTCCATCCAAAAGCTGGTTATAATAGATTTTGACTTTATGAACAGTGATCCCAGGCCCACGAGCAAACAGAAGGCCTTGATACTATTGAGTATGGCAATGAATTCTATCACCATTTAAAATCTTGGTGGAGACGCAGTATATTTTCTCTCTTAACAATTATGTTTTCATTGTCTGGCTATGCCAGAAAAAGGACAGGAGACACTGGATGTAGTTTAATTAGGCCACCTCTCTTTTATTAACTGTCTGGGAATACCTTGTAGATAAAAGTGTACAGTGCAGGAAATTCCATAATCATTTCAATATATACCGGGGGGGGGCTTACATCAGCCCTCCCCCTTTCCCTTTGTGGTCCCCAGCCCACCCACTGCTTAGGATCTTACCATCCCACCCCTCGACTGAGGTTTAAGGTGGGCTATAAAGGAGTGAGGGGTTGGCTCTCTGCCATGCAAGTCCAATAAGCCCTGGACCCCCCCCCTTTTACAAATGCCTCCTTTAAATCCTGTACCGATCCATTTGTTTGTTCACTGTATCCCTTCCCTACAGAGTACCTGCATTGGACATCTGCCCGACATTAATATAATGATAGCCTAACTCCAGTTCCACATTTGCCCCAGCTAAGCTCCCCTGAACCTGCTGTGGGAAGGGTCAAAACCCATCCACTTTGCTTTGGCCAACCTGGTCGTGAGGGAAATATTCCTTCCCAGACCCCCGAGACAGGAGCAACTAGTGTATTGCCTACAGAAGATCCTGACCAGACTAATATTTCACCAGTTCCATGAGTGGAAGGGTTGGTGATGCTCTGCATGGTCTAGGTAAAAGAGGGCTTCTTCTGCCCAGCATTTATAACCTCCCTTCTCTTTTGGTCACCTGGGGGATGTGTCAGCGTGCCCACAGCTGACCTACTCTGCAGCTGCGGCAAAATCACTCCATGTCTCTCTGTGCCTTAGAGAGGTACCCACTCCTCCCCCAGCAAGGCAGACAATGGCCCCCCGACTTAATGTGTGATGCAGTCATTCTCAAAGAACTGTAAAGCAGGGATCATGTGTCCTGCCTATTAAGACTATAAATGCTGCTGCTTACATTAATCGTAATTGTCTCACTGTTATCTTGGTCTCCCCTCCCCCACATCAATTTGTTGTTGTGACCTGCAGTTTCTTGCCTTAAAGTTAGATTGTGGGCTCTTCGGGGAAAGGGAACAGTCTTTTTGTTACATATACATGTAGGACATAGGACAACAGTTGTGCCACTCCTTGATTGTAGTTTCTCTAGGCATTATCACAAAACAAATAAATAAGAAGAAAAAATAGTTTGCACTACTCTAGATTTTGTTTACAAAGTCATCTGAGTTCCTTTGTTATTTATATAGCACTATAAATATTCTGTTTTAATAGATTAACAAAATACAGGGTTTCTGCCATAGATTTATCAGATCTGACAATAATGAGCATAATATGCATGCCTGGGTACAAAGTATGCTTTTTTTAAGGGTCTAGTCCTGGAAGTTATTTTATATGCAGTACCCCTGCACCCACCCACCCACCCACAGCTTTATTAAAGTCAGTGAGGCTCTCTGCAGACTCGGAGGTCTATCCATTGTGGGATCAGAGGCTAAGGCATAACTTGTAGATTGATTATTAACATTGGCTTGGGAAAGAGAGAATAACAGTAAGAACAATAAGATCAAGTGGTAGATTTATTTGGTAATGCTCACACCACAAGAGTGCCAGCATTTTAAATGTTTTATTACTTGTGTGATACTGTTGCTAAGAGGGGATGACTAGGGATGATTTAGCTGAAGTTAGTCCTGCTTTGAGCAGGGGGTTGGACTAGATGACCTTCTGAGGTCCCTTCCAACTCTAATATTCTATGATTCTATGATTTTCAGAGTTCCATTACATCTGGAGTACACATTACAGGTTGCGGGCTTGATGCAGGAATTACGAAGTGAAATTCTAAAACCTGTGTTGTGTGAGGTCAGACTAGATGCGTCCCTTCTGGACTTAAAAGTCTATGAAAATATGGTCATTTCACCTTTAATGAAGAGACATACCATTGGTATGGTTGGTCATAGTATGTATTACAATAACAAAAATATCCATTTGTCACACCCAGGCCCAGGGCGTAATCTTCAGATATTTATAAACAGTAGCATTAAAAACTTTCCTCGCATTGGATTTGAAGTCAGAAAAAGATTTCTAACTTCAGATGAAGTCTGTTTAAAGACCCAATTGTGACTTTAATGGAACTCTTCATGTGTTTAATTTTAAACACATACATAGGTGATCACTGTATCGGAACCTATATTGAGGAATTATAATATCTGGAAAATCTCAGACTTCAGTCTACATTTGTAGACATTTTAGATATTAAATAACTGTGGATTTGAGTGTGTGATGTGGATTTATGGTGACAAAAGAGCTGTCGCCATACAGATATGATGCTGAAGCTGTTGTCATCTTTGTTTCCTAGCCTAAAGTAGGTAGTGTTGCTACATGTTGAATTTCAGTGGCTAAAAATATTCTATGCCTCAACAGGGCCAATTTCACAGAGCTGAAAATTTCTGATGCAAATCAGCTAGAAGGAAGAATTTAATTAGAAAAAATGTTAATTGGGAATAATTTAAGAACATCTTACTAGATCAATCCCACAATCGAGGAAAAAGTTTAAAAAACTGATCTGGTTTAGATGGGAAGTGAAGGCAGCTATAAAAAATAAAATATAGGAAGTGGAAGAAAGAAAGTAGAACTGACTTTGCTAGTAATTAATAGAAATCAGAAGTTAGGAATTGTAGAAAATTGATAAGGGAAGCAAAGGGACATAAGGAGAAACCCGTGGCTGGCAGCTAAGAATAAATAAAAGATTAAAAAATATATATTAGGAACAAAAAAAAACAACAAACCTATGACAATTTATTGGTTCATTACTAGGTGGAAATGATAGAATTGTCAATAATAATTTAGAAAAGGCAGAAGTGTTCAATAAGTATTACTGTTCTGGTATACGGAGAAAAAAAACAGATAACATAGTCTCATCAGATCATAACATATTTTCTGTTCAACTGGTCTCTCTGGAGGATATTAAAAGAAGCTATAATGTTACACATTTTTAAATCAACAGATACAGATAACTTGCATCCAAGAGTTTTAAAAAAGCTGGCTGAGGAACTCAACCACTAATGTTGATCTTCAATAAGTCTTAGAGCACTGGGGAAGTTCCAGAAGACTGGAAGAAAGCTAGTGATGTGCCAGTTTTTAAAAAGGGTAATTATAGGCCTGTCAGCCTGACATCGATCCTGGGCAAGATAATGGAACAGTTGATAAATGATAAATGGAACTCGATTAATGAAAAATTAAAATGTAATTCATGCAAATCAAAATGGGTTTTGGGAAAAATGATCCTGTCAAACTAACTTATAATCTCACCATTTGGTGATTAAAGCTAATAGTGTTGATGTCATATATTTAGACTTTTGTAGGTTGTTTGACTTGGTACTGCACAATATTTTGATTAAAAAACTAGAATGATATAAACTTCACATGGCACATGTTAAATGGATTGAAAACTGGCTAACTGATAGGTCTCCAAATGTAATTTTAAACGGAATCCTCATCGAACAGTTGTGTTTTAGTGGGTTTTGCAGGAATTGGTTCTCATCCCTACGCTATTTAATACTTTGCTGAATGACTTGGAAGAAAACATAAAGTCATCACTGATAAATTTTACAGATGACCCAAAAATGGAGGAAGTGGTAAATAATAAAGAGGACAGATGCTGATACAGAGATCTGGATCACTTAATAAACTGGGCTCAAGCAAACAATATGCATTTTAATACAGCTAAATATAAATCTGTACTTCTAGGAAAAAAGAATGTAGACCATATTTACAGGCTGAGAGACTCTATCCTTGGAAGCAGTGGCTCTGAAAAAGATTTGGGGATTGTGGTGAATAATCAGCTGAGCATGAGTTCCCAGTGTGATGCTGTGGCCAAAAGGGCTGATGCGATCCTGAGATGTATAAATTAGTAACCCTTGAGAAGGAGTAGAGAAGTTTGACTGCTGCGGGAATTCTGTGGCCAGTTCTGGTACCTGCAATTTAAGAAGGCTGCTGATAAATTGGAGAGTGTTCACAAAAGAGCCATAAGAATGATTGAAAGATTGGAAGACACGCTGAAGTGGGTTGCAGCCCACGAAAGCTTATGCCTGCAGAAATTTGTTAGTCTTTAAAGTGCTACAGAACTCTTGTTGTTTTTGCTGTATGCAGACTAACAGGGCGACCCCTCTGGAACTTGTCACCATGGAATGCCTTACAGTGAGACTCAAATCTATTCAGTGTAACAAAGAGAAGGTTAAGGGATGACTTGATTACAGTCCATAGTAGTGGTTCTCACGCCACGGCCAGTGGGCCACTTGTGGTCCTATTAGCACATAGCTGTGTGCTAAAAAAAAAAAAATTCAAATTTTGCTGCTCCCGTGTCCTGGTAGGGGGCGGGGCCCGCTGAGAGGGAGATGGTGCCACACAGACCTTCTGGAGCGCTCCCTACTGAAGTGCGTACTGCCCACAGGGAAGGTGAAGCAGCCCCCTGTGGCAGGGGAGGAGCTCAACGGCCCTGCTTTGCTCAGCTGGGGGGGTGGGAGGGAAGTAGGAGGCTTGCTCAGCCCCTTCTTCCGACTGAGACTGGCAGCTCCGTGCCCATCATCATTCTCTTCCAGGTGTGTTGGGTCCCTGTTCCGCCTAATGGTGAGTGCTCACTGGGGGGCAGGGCAAGGAAGTTGGGTGGGGGAAGGAGCAGTGGGGAAGGAAGAGGGATGGGACAGAGCAGGGGGAAGAGAAGTGGATGGGAGAGTGGGGCAGATGGGGCAGGGGACAGTGTGGAGAGGAAAAGGGATGAGGAAGGGAAAGGGGATGAGGCAGGGGGGAAGAAGGGTTTGACTGAGAGTTCTGCTGCCAGCGGGAGCACTGCCTCCTCCCTTGTCAGGGGAAATGGGGGGAGCACATGCCCCCCCCACTAGCCACAGCTAAGTGTCGCCTCTGGGGGGGATAAGCGTCCTTCAGGCTGCAGCGTGCCTTCTTGGGCTGCCTGTAGCATACAGTGCCTCCCTTGGGGGGGAAAGCTGGTGCAGGGTGGAAATTTTGTCCCGTGGTTGGCTTCCCAGCTAGGGTCCCCCATGGCTCCATGAGTGGGATCACCCCTGCCCCTGACTGTCTGGGACCAGGCTTTGAGGGACAAGTGCCCAACCAGAGCAGCCACAGGAGGCAGAGTGTGGAGGAGCCCTCTCCCCCTCTATGCAATCTCTCCTACACGTCTCTAATGCTCTCCACAGCAGCGACCCTCTCTGGACTTGACAGCGCCTCAGTGATTCACCCCATCCCCTAGCATTATATATCATGGGCACTGATACCATTGGTCTCCTATGACTCACACACCTTGGCTCTCTCTCACACGTACACCTTCCCGTCTGTTTCACACAACTTTAATCTACACACACTGCTCATTCTCATAGTGGTGCACTTCCAACGTGTTAGAAAAAAAACCTTTTATTTCAATAAATAGATTGGGCTATTTTGGGGCTAGTTTTTAAGTGACTTACAGTGATGTTAAGTGATGTACAGGCAGAATTTATTATATATTGTGTGGTTGCAGCTCCCATAACACATAAAAAACTGCATGTGTGGCCCACAATAGTAAATAGGTTGAGAACCACTGGTCTATAGGTATCTACATGGGGAACAAATATTTAATAATGGGCTCTTTAATCTAGCATGATCCAATGGCTAGAAGTTAGTCAAATTCAGACTGGAAATAAGGCGTACATTTTTAATGATGAGAGTAATTAACCATTGAAGCAATTTACCAAGGGTCATGGTGTATTCTCCATCACTTAACCATTTTCAAATGAGGATGGAATGTTTTTCTAAGAGATATGCTATAGGAATTATTTTGGGGCAAATCCTATGGTCTGTGTTGTATAGGAGATTAGATGATCACAAAGGTCCATTCTGGCCTGTGGACTCTATGAAATTCTTTAACTTCAAAATTGCATTAATCTTATGAGGACTGAGGAAACATCTATGCAACTCTAGAGATATAAGACAGCAGGCCAGTTGAGGTAAGAAGCAAATTCACTTGTGTAGATTTAACATGCCCCAAAGCTGTGTGTTTTGGACCTTAAAACCAGCATTTTACTGGAACTAGCAACAGTTTTCTAGAAAGAGCTAGAGTGCTCTGGGAGGAGATGGTTTTCTAAGAGGTGCACTGTAGGAATTATCTTGCAGGAAGTCCTATGACCTGAGTTATAAAGGAAGTGAGACTAGTTGATCACAGTGGTCCTTCAGGCCTTGGAATCTATTAATTTATTAAATACGTATTCTTATTATAATTAGACTAAAGAAAGTGTATGTCCCCGTAATGATCCCCATTAAGAAGTCTGATTTGTTAAGAATTTATTTGGAGTCTAATAATGCCCCTAGTTAGGTAATAATTTTAAAAATTATTTTAAACACAAAAATCAACAAGATGTTAACAAAAATAAATAAATTCTAGAACAAGGGAACTCTAAAAAGTAATTGTTGTTGTGGATATGGTAGTGGATTCTGTAACCACCATTCAGTGATTTTTTTTTATATTGGTTTGTGCTTTATAAAACATGTTTATAGACTGTGTCAGCAATGTTCTTTCCCAGTTGCTGTTGCAAAGACTATTTTTGCAGTTTATCACAAAATGCCAGATTTGCTCAGCATGTAATTAAATCTTATGCTTGGAAGCATCCACATTACTTGGTTATCATGAAATTATTCTTTAATAAAAATGTATGCTTTGTGATCTATATTTTATTAATTTGGTGAGTCAGTTTATCGATTGTTGCAGATGCCATGAATGTATAATTTGTCACTGTTATTGGTTGCCTGTCAGCAGTTACTAGCACCAGAGTGTTCTTGGCTTTTGGAGCACCTTAGAAATATGTCTCTCTTGATTCGCAAAAGAAAAGCTTCCTACTGTAGATTGTCATCAAGACTTCTGCTGATATCAACGCCATCATTTAATGGCATAAATTATACAGTATGTAGAAAGCACTATGAACAAATGAATAACATGGCCTGTTTAAGCAAGAGTTTGGAAGAAATGTGATTTTGATTTTTTGGGGGGAGGAAATGGAAAGGAGTGTTGCATCATAAAGGAGAAACTCCGGTTTTCTCCTTCTTTATTAATTCCAAACCTCCGAAAGTTTGTGGTCATTAGACTGTGACGAACAAAGAAACATTATGAGCTTTTCTATTCATCCTTCTATGATAGCTAGCTTCGTGGTTTTACCAATGGTGAGCTGTGTGTACTCTATAGTTTATTTTTAGAACTAGATATTAGCAAATGAGGTTTTAAAGAGAAAAAAGCTAATGTTGAATCAGTGTCTAATTTATAAAAATGAAAAGGAGAATTGATGGGATAATGCATTTATTTTTGCTAAAGTTGTTGGATTAAGATGGTGATTTACATTTGCTTTAGAATTTTCGACATAAATAAGGTAATTTTCCACATAGTAAGGTAATGTAAATCTTAACATGCCAAAATGTAGTTGTGCGGTTTAGAAAATGTTTTTTTCAAAAAGGCCAAGTTGGGTTCACAATATGAATGATATAATGATATGAATATATATGATGTTAGACTCTGTATGCATGATATACATTTTGATATATGAAAAAATTGTTGAGAAACAGCCACTCTGTTCTATTTTCTAATCCTGTATTTTATTTGGATGAAGCTTTATTTTTAAATTTGGACTAACATTTTGGACTCGTAAATATTTGCCTTTTCTGACACTAAATGGAAATCAGTGTTCATTTTCAGTTCCTTTCTGTTCAGAGGTAATGGAATTGCAGGAGGGCCTCCTAAAGTTTTAATTTATAATTTAAATTTTAGAAAATGCAAAATTGCATTCTGACTGCTTCTCTCAGAGAAAAAGGAATCTTAATGTATACCATAATGACAAACCTGTATTGCTTAATCTTGACTAGTTTATATATATTAGCCATCTCTGAAAAGGGTTTTTTCATTATTATTATTTCCCCTCCCCCAGCCTTTTGCTGTCTGACTGAGTAATGAGCTATGATATGGTTGGCTAACATCCAATGGTAGGTGTTTGTGATTGGCTAACTTGGAATGCCTGTATACACTGATTGGTTTTGAGCCTCTTTGCTTCATATTTTCACAAGCACTAGCATATTCTGGTTGAAAAACTGAAGGTGGGGATGCAAGGTTTGTATCATCTTTCATTTTCTTTTCATTCTTTCATCTACATAATCAGCAGCAAATATTAAATAGTCTCCCTTGACTGTCATAATGAGGCTGGATTCGTTTTTATGATGTGAAAAGCTTTGGGTGGGGTGCCTCTAATCCCACGCTGGGCAGTTCTGCTGCGAGTGTGTTATAAGAGGATGAAAAGGGGGTGGCTTGTATATTTAATAAGCACAAGCTGTGCTGGGATTGAGCTGTTATTTTCTGCTTTTCTGAACTCTGAGGCACAGGTTTATCAGCATAAAATGACACATCCTGATTTGTTCCATTGTTGTGAATCAGAGATCATAAATATTTTTCATATGTTTGGAAATGCATTGATTTTTTTAAAGGATTCTTTGTTGTATGAATAGAAACCCTTTATGTAAATGTCCATATGAGGATATACAAAGGCTATTGTTCAGCAGAAGTTTGTGCAGAGAGCTTGCCTCGGGGGCAGGACTGGGACAGCCCCATGTTATCATTTTTAGAGGAACTGATTTCTTCCTCCTTGTTCAGAGCACACATTCTTAAAATGTGAAATGCCAGCAACAGGGTTTTGATTAAGCTGTTTTTATTTGGGTTGCAATTGTCACTATTTTCAGTTGATGTGGTTCAGATTTGTACTAGTGTCCTGTGGAGAGATTGCATGTGGGATTTGAATTTTATGTATATTCCTCATTATGTATTATTGATACCTAACACAGCATTACGTGGTAGAAAATTGACCAAAATAAACTTTATGAAGGCTGAGTTAATCAGTGCTGTACATTTATCCAATCATTTAAAAACTCTGGTTTGCATATTTAATTTAAAGATAATAAATTAGAATCAATTATATCAACATCAGATTATTTCCTGGAAAACCAAAATCCATTAACTGTTAAAAATTGGTTTAACAATTTCATACTTTTTTGCAACGTCAGACAGCACCTTATAGATAGTAATGAACTTGTTTGTGTTTTGTCATCTGAACGTATTTTACTTTACCTTCATTTTTGTTGTTTGTATTTAATTTAAATAAAGTTAAAAGAGAGTAGGATTATTTTTTATATTTGTTTGCTAATTTTTTCCTGACCTGTTGCAAATACTCGTGTTCATAGTTTGAGGAAAATTATTGCATTTATTTTCTTTTGTACCACGTCTCTGATTTTGTCATTCCTTTCTGGGGAATTGCTTGGTAAACTGGCAAGCATCTGTTTATAGTGTGTTTTCCGCATGCATTGCAGATGAATAAATATGTTCTTTCATTGAAAGTTTTAACCTTTAAGCTTCCTAATATGTCTCATTTTAGGGAGGTTACTTCTGATCTTGGTTGTTTTTCGGAATGAACAAGGTCCCAAATATTTTATGGCTTAGTAATTTTTTCAGCATTTTAGTTTTATCTTGCATAGTTGGGATAGTGTGAAAGCTTGAATAAAGCTGAGTATCCTCCAAATGTATTCTGTTCAGTAAATGTAGTCTCAGTTCTGCATTCCTTATTCAGGCAAAACTCCTACACTCAGTAGGATTCCCAAGCACTAGGTAATAGGTGAAGTTTCATTACATTCATGAATTGACTTCAATGTGACACAGGTAAATCACAGCAAATGTTAAGCCACCATATTGTCTAATTTTGCCAGGCTAAGAGCCAGACCCTGAACATCTTTCTCAGGCAAAGCGTCCACTGAAATCAGGAGAATCAGGCCTTTAATGTATCCATGTTATATTTGGTATCTAGAGTACAATCCTGACTCCACTGAAGTCAATGGGAGATTTGCCATTTGATTTCACTGTAGCGAAAATTTTCCCCGTAGTTATTTAGCGTTTCTTCTTGGCCTAAAACCTGAGATTGGCCCATATCCTGGGCTGAATGCTAGAAAGTTTCTCTGGTGCTGGGGAGGAAGGATTCATCTTCCCCTCCCACCAAGGCAGTGGAACAATAATGGAGCACTCTATGGCTGTTAGTCCAGCCTCAGAGCTGGAGCAGAATCCACATTTCTGCTTCCTGCCATGAGCAACGTGTAGGAAATAGCCAGAGGATCTGCTGCACTGCTGCAAATCCACTGTTCCTAGCCTATCACCCAGTCTCATCTGTGCACTGCTACACCAGTGCCAGAATAGGCATGTTCCCTGTATGGGGCTTCAAAATCTTGTTAATAAATAACACAGAGTGCACCCATTCCACTGCAAGAGGGCTGTCCACACCTGCAGAGGAAGGGCAATATCCTTTCATTAGAGACTATAATTTAAGTTCAATTACTTTGCTTGAAATTACATATCTCCAGTTGAATTTATACACAAGTAGAAATGTTAATAGACCATTATATCTTACTGATCATGAACATATATAAGCAATTCAGCTGGTTTCATATAAAGTATCTCTTTTATTCTGAATTAAATGTTTTATTTAATAGAGCCACCCTTATTTCTTTTATGTGGTATTTATGCATAAATCACATGCTTTCAAAGAAAATATAGTTGTGTTTCATTAGTTAAAATGTTAAAAAGATTATACCAGGGTGGCCAAACTTACTGACCCCCGCCAGACTCCCCTCCCCTCTGGGTAGAATCCTCTAGACCCACCATCCTGAGGCAGGGCAGAGGCTCCGAACTCCCCACCCCAGTTGGTACGTGGTGAATTTGGGGAGGCATATGGGGCTCTGTGAGCTGCAATTTAACAGTCAAAGAGCTGCATGCGGCTGATGAACCACAGTTTGGCCACCTCTGTATAGTTTACATTTAATCTTTTCACTAATTTTTAATGTACATGGCATTGGTTTGGACTTTATAATCACATAAAGTAAACCTTACAGAATTTCTTCAAAGAACAACATGAGGAATACTAGATGGAATACGTCTGTGTTGAGGGTTTTTGAATGCTTACAGAAAATGACAGAATTCTAATCATTTTAGGCCAGACTGTGACCAAATTATTATGGCAGCACACACTAGTTACCCACATCATGGGCAGCAGCACAGGAAAGGGATGCAGGCTCTGCAAAGCTGATATTTTCCCTCGGCAATTGAGCGGAAGGGACAGAGTCTTGCTCCCTCCCACAACTTACCTGCCAGCATGTGTTGCACTAGGTATAGACCCTGTGCAGTTTAGAGCAGAGGAACTGGATGATTCAGGGAAGAGCTGTAGCCTGAGATCGCTTACAAACCCACTATTGAACCATCTATTTATTTGTAGTAGTTGTTAAAAGTGAACTATTTCCTTTATTTTCCAAATGAGATGGAATTTTCCCCCTCATTGTATAAATAAAGCAACGAAAGGGAAAAATTAATTGAGAACTAGTTCTCCAAATGATCAAACATGAGAATAAAATTTTTTGGTCATTGTCGTGGTTGGATTTTTTGTTTTGTTTTGTTTTCCACAGATTACAAGTAATGATGTTCCCAGCCAATTTTACAATTTTAGTAATTTTTCTTCAGTATAATCGCAGGCTCCAGGTCTTTCAAGGAACTGCATGCCGGAGCAGCAGTCTGCTCGTGCAGAGGTTCTTGCAGTCAGGCCCTAAGTGCGTGCATAACTTTAATCACAAATAGTCTTACTACTTACATGATTCAAGTTACCCACATCAGGTGTAAGTATTTGCAGGATCAAGGCCTTAAGATGGAGAGAGAGAGAGAGAGAGAGAAAGAAAGAAAGAGAAAGAGTGTGTGTGTGTTTAAATTCAAGCCATGTCATAATAGTGTTTTCTTGCTACAGACCGGAAGGAGTTACCAGGTAACCGATTTCTATGAGATACTTGTTTTTGTTTGTAATATTGTGCCACATATTGATAACTTTAATCCTTAGCTACAATGTTAATTTAAAAAAGATGTTTAAATATGAAGTGATAATGTTAGCGTACAGTGCCTTTGCCATTGAAGTAGTAGTCTAATTCAGTGTCTGCATTCTGGAGTTGTTTTAAATGCACACTTTCAGTGACCACAGAAAATGAGGGTGATGAAGAATTTTTAAAGATCTGTGATTTTCACATTTCGTTCAGTAATAACGTGTTAATGCTGTCACTAACCCCTAGGTTGCTTGCTGCCAGTTTATTATGAAGTGCAATGTGCAGAATTTTCTACTGCTTGGTTTGTTGTAAGCAAAGATATAGTCTGAGAGCATGAGAATTTTTACAGTCCTCTTGTCATAATTTACTTTGTTTATGAGAAATGAAGTCACGTTTTTGAGACTAATGTTTTTCTCTGTGACTGCTTAGTTTGCAAAGCAGGAGTATTATGGCAAAAGCATTATGGCAGGAGTGGTATACCTTGGCATATATAGAGGTGATTTGAAGTTTGGGGAGCCAATGAAATTAAAACCAAGTTGCAGGAAAAATTTTATTCATCTTATGCTAAAGATTTTAAAGTTCTTGCAATGGATGTATATATTTTTCAATATGAATTTTGTTTCAAATTCAGGCCCCAGAAAAGCCCTGACTCCCTCTTGACCTTGCATCTTCCCCCTACCCATGCCCTCTCCTCATAGTCACTGACGTGCTAAGAGGTGCATGAAGTCCTCTTCCCACATTCTTTAGCAGGTCTGCATCTATAAGTTCCAGTGGAACAGGGGCCCTGCTCTGACATTATGCAGAATCTTGAGTTCTGAGAAGTAGCTCTTCCTCCTAGGGAGCAGAGATGACCCATGCCTGCTGATAATGAGAGGGCAGAGTGAGGGCTGCTCAGTAAAACGGCATGCTCCGTACAAGCTCAGTACAAGGATATGCACAGTGAGGACATGCTCAGTACAAACCAAGCAACAGCTCTGCTGGGGCACATGACTCCACATATCTCCCACCCCACACATCACCTCTGCTATGGACCTCCTAACTGTTCAAGGTCAGGTGTTCCAATGACATCAAACTAGATAAATTTCACGCTTTGGAACTGTCTGTATGGCCATTACCATCTCCTGATTCAGATCCCTTCTTTACATCCACTTTTGCATGGTGTCTATCATCAATCATCCTCTTAATGATTGCCAAGCTTTAGGGCAGATGGGGTCAGTTGACATTTTACATATTTATAATAATAATTTACAAAATTGTAAATGTGCATATGTATAAAAAATTGTACATATTTGATTGTATCACTCTACTCCCACCCTTCATATGTCACTTGTCTTAGATTGTAAACTCTTTGGGACAGGCACCATATCTTCGTATATATTCATATAGTGCTTGGAACCTGAGCCCGACTGAAGCCTCTGGAAGCAGTGGCAACATACAGATTTAAATGTGTGTAGCATCTTGTAGGACTATGCGCTACTCTATACGTGAAAGTCATTTATGTGATTTATACATGGTAAATAGTAGCACAGATTAAATAATATAATACTGGGTTATAATTAAAATTTGCTGTTATGCGAAAGCAAGCTAAATTGATGTACATTGTCCATATAGTAGGTAATTCTTCAAGAATTAAAAATATGTACAATACATTGCATAATTTGAAAAGAAAATTATGTGATCGTGAAATTACAGACTACGTTATATACACAGACGTGGTGGTGCTGTAGTTGCATGTATAGGCTTAACTTTATTTCCTGACTTTAGACTGCTTAAAGTATTTTATTAATTATTTCTAGTGAATATTCCATAATGAATTAGACATTCTGCTCCAACCCAGAACATCTTATAACACATGGTTATTGACTTATTTTTTTTCATATATGTTCTCTTGCTTGCTGCTGTTGTCATAGTACTCAGCAACAGGCAACTGATTTTCATAATAAATAAGCATAAGAAAGCTGAAGGAAAGGTATCAGTTTGAACACTGAGGAGAGTTTCCCAGATCAGCTTCTTTTGTTCGATCTAGGTGTTTACTGCTGGAAACCGTGTGACAGTTTCTGTCACCTTTACTTATAGTGCAATCAAGGAGGATATGCACAGAGCAAGGTTTTCTCCAGTGAAAGGGTGGGACTATTTGGCTCTATGTGTTATCTTTACTTTGGGATTTTAGAAGCTGAAGTAAAATTATCATATTCACTATATCATGATGAAAGGATGTAGGGGAAAATATGTATACCTTTTCAGATATTTAGTCTAGTATTCCAGTGACTATTGACAGGCAGGCTTTACTGCTAATAGTTTTCCTATTGATATTTGCAAATTATTATTAATTGATGTGTTGAACTTAAAAATTATGTCCAACATGTAGTCATCATTACAGTGAGGTATGTTATATGTAGGCAGTTTTGTCTGGCGGCTACAACACGAGAAAAAAGCAAAAACTTTTGAGTTTAATTCCAGCTCTGCCATTGACTTGCTGTGTGACTTTGGGTAAGTCATTTAACATCCCTCTGCATCAATTTACCCATTTGTAGCATGACACTAATTATAGTATAAAATAGTATAAGTCTTATTTGATGTGTCTGCTATACTTTGAGATCCTCAGCTGTGAAGTGCTATGTAGTTGTTAATGAGAGGATTCTCTGGTGGGCTCTGAAATTGTTAGCCTTGTTTATTTTTGAATTCACAATATCTAAATCACTAAAAAATGCCGAAATGCTACTTTTCAACTGGGGTGTAACTCTTTTTAGTAAGCAACCTTTTCTGAATCATTTTGTAACGGTGAAAAAAAATTGATGAATTTTTTATTTAAACAGGACTTTTTGTATTTAAATAAATTTTTTGTTTTAAAAATAAACTTCTTTTAAAATTAAATTTGAAATGATGATAACCTGTATTAACTTCTGTACTAACTATACTCTATTAACATTGTAATTAAGGAGGGGGAAAAAGGATTCAAGCAGTACATATTTGCTGCCAAAATGTTAGAGAAAGTTATTGGCTAAGTACCTGGAACCAGAATTTGCTAAAGGCTTGAATCAGCTTTGACAGCAGCAGCCTGTTTTGCAGGTGCAGAGAAAATATTTTCTTCATTTCAGTGAATTCCACTTGTTCCATTCAATGACTAATTCATTCGAAATTGAGAAACCGATTGTGAGTTGAGGATGAGATCTACTAGGTCTAAAATACTGAAGGACACAGTGACCAGAAACAGTTAATTTCATTAACTCCAGATAATATTTGCTTTGTCGAATAAATGATTTAGCTATACATGCAAAACATGTTCTGATAAACTTATTTATTTTTCTTAGGTATCCAGCAAGCTAAGGTAATTTTAGCCAATTAATAAAAACAATTTTAAAATGGTGGTTTTGTGCATTTTAATTGAATTTCAGTGGCCAGTCAAACATAGCTTGACACAAATCCTGACTAAAATAATAAATTATCATTTAGTAGATAAGAAATGTGGTGTTTACTATTTCCTAATGTCATAAAAATGTAAAAATCAAGCATCTGACTAAATATATGCTAAGATATATAATTGCTTAAATAAATTTATGTACCTATACTGTAGCCTTCTGGTTAGCAAAAAGAAGTACCAAATTATACCAACCACTGAGAATCAACTTTTTTTTTTTTGTGGAAAATAACTAAAAACTACAAATGCAAAACACAGTTAAAAATGATAACTTAAATAAGCTTTCCTGCTTGCTGATTTAAATAATGATTAAAACTAGTGTTTTAAATTATTTTGATTTAAATCAATCTACCCTGCATTTTATTATTTCTCTTCTTACTAATATATTATTTTACAGGTCAAGGCTTTGACAATAACATCATAGCTGTAAATAAATGTTATATGAGTATCTTGCTGTGGGATGCCAAGAGCGTGGAAAATAAAACTTTTCTTTGCCCATCCTGACATAAAATACTTGTGAAAATGAAAGCTGCAAATTATAATTTCAGCCAGCAAACTGAGGTGTGGCTATTCCAACAATACATTCTATAGATAAACAGCATCGGGTTGAGGATGTTTCTAGACTGTGACCACACTACTATATGTTCTAAGGCTCTGATGAATGTTTGTAAAATTATTTTTGGACAAAGAGTATTATTAACATGTCTTGAAACACTGAAGAGCTGGTCATTTTTGTCTTTTGCCATTGTTTGTTAGAAATGATATTGAGAATAGCAACCTTAAAATAGTTAATAGACATTAGCAGCAGGAACATTGTATAGTCATGAGACTTCCTGAAGTTTTTCATTCATTTGCTGTCCTTAACAAAAGTAACTAAATACAAGCACTTTATGGGACTTTACCCCGTATAAATTAGCCTTCGCTGGTGTCCCTTCCCCCACCCTTTACTTTCAGATTGAAAAAATTCGGCTCAGATTATCCCCTCTCATGGTAAGGAAGGGCCTTGGGGCAAAAATTCCTAGAGGGATTTCCTTGTGGAGATCCTTCCCACAACGTCCCTTCAGGATAACTGGGAAAGGGTTTTGCCTGGAACTTCAATGGAGTAAGCTGCAGGGCCTGCTACAAAGCTGGTGGATCACTCCGGATCTGTAACAGGTTAGCGTCACCCAAAAGTCCCATGCCTCCACCTCTGTGACCACCCAGCAGCTCCATGTGGATCCCAATGGAGCCAGACTACCAAATGCATCCATATACAATTGAGGGCCCTGGACAACATGATGGGGCAAGGGGAATCAACGAATAGACAATACAGCCCCTTCTGCTTACCTCTGGGGCTAAAGGAGAAGCAATGTAGATTCCCCCTCCTCCCATGGACAGCCCACTCTTCCTTCTGGCCCACACAGTCTCCAGTCCTTCCCATACATGAAGGATAAAGGGTATCCTCTGTGGGATACAAGAGAAGGGGGATAGTTCTGTACAGGTGTACAGGGAGCTGAGCAGTCTCTGTCATTTTGGGTTCTACTTGCAGAGGTTCTGCGCTATGCATGGCTCTACATGGATGATTAGGGACTTAGTTAATACTACATCAAATTGCGCTTTCCACAGCATAGTGGGCCTGATCCTTGGCTGTGACAAGGCATTCTCAATACAGCCTAGGAAAGGAGAGAACGAAGGTGGTTTTAAGACACTTTTAGGCTCTCTGGTCTGGCGGTTGGCCTGGTGTCAGTCCGGTTTTCAGCATAAATTAGAGCAGTGCAAAAGCTGCTCTAATTTACACAAGTTGATAATAGTCCCATGAGCCAGTATGCCAGCTGGGAATAGGACTAAGTAGTCCTAGTGTCCTTTACTCCACATACTCCTTTTCTCTGGCTGTGCCCCCCAAAATTCTCCTATGGTGGGGAATGCCTACTGTAGCAGGCTATGCTGGCTTTTGGGGTAGCTTTATGCTGGCAGATGAATTAGGCTCATAATTTCTAGAAATTCATTGTCTTCAAGGTGAGAGTTTTTAACATCTGGCAAAGTTGAGCTTTTCCACTGGATTTGCACATCTCTGAAGAACCTGAGTCTTCCCACTGCATGACTGCAAATGCTTTTGAGATGTATGTGGCTTCTGGCAGTGATTAAATAAGAGTTTGTGAAAAACAGCTTCCATAACAACCCTCTCACATTGAAATTATTAAAAATATCTGAGCTCTAAAGAAGCATATTACAGTAAAATAAAATATTGCAAGGGATAGTATTCTGGAATATGTGTGCATTATTTTTACTGCATAAATTCTTAGCCTTAAGTGGATAGCACCAGTGCACTGAGAACACTATGCTTTTTTTGGATTACAAGAACAGTACTCCCTTCTGTTTATTGGGATCTTACACAGAATCCTCAAATTGACAAACATATACTAGCTTCAATCTTTTAAAAAGAATAAATAATTAAATTGGATGCATTTTTAAAGCATGCAAAGAATCTTCTCAAGTATGATTCTGTGTATAAGGGCCTGTGATTGGAGATTCAAATCCCAGTGTTGGCCTACCACACTAAAATATCCCTTTTAAGTAGCCAGTATGATGTCATTGGCACTGCCTTAATAAATGTAATGTCTGCATGTTCTATTCTTAACATGAAAGTATTCTCCCATGTACACCTACCTACTCTGTTACAATCTCATGGAAAGAATTTTACTGTTCTTACGGCTAATAGAGTCAATGCATTTGCAAATGAAAATTCCTCAATCTGAGGGAAAAATAGATAATGCATTTGCACATTGATTTACACCCAGAGACTTTATTATGATTTATCATTTCTTAGTGGTTTCTTTACTAAACATGCATAATATTATACTTCTGACACCTTGCAATGTCCCTCATACTTCCATTGAGCTCTTAATAGAATATGGAATGGAATATTGTGTGCAGTTCTGGTGTCCCATGTTTAAGAAGGATGAATTCAAACTGGAACAGGTTCAGAGACGGGCTACTAGGATGATCCGAGGAATGGAAAATCTGCCTTATGAAAGGAGACTCAAAGAGCTTGGCTTGTTTAGCCTGGCCAAAAGAAGGCTCCGGGGGGATATGCTTGCTCTATATAAATATATCAGGGGGATTAACGTTAGGGAGGGAGAGGAATTATTTAAGTTTCGTACTAATATAGGCACGAGGACGAATGGGTACAAATTGGATATTAGGAAATTTAGACTAGAAATTAGACGAAGGTTTCTAACCATTAGGGGAGTGAAGTTCTGGAACAGCCTTCCGAGGGAAGTAGTGGGGGCAAATGACTTATCTGGCTTTAAGACTAAGCTTGATAAGTATATGGAGGGGATGTTATGATGGGATAGTTTAATTTGAGCAATTGATTTTGGATTATCGGCAGATAAGTCTGCTCAATGGTCTGTGGGAATGCTGGATGGGATGGGAACTAAGTTACTGCAGAGAAATCTTTTTTGGGTGCTGGCTGGTGAGTCTTGCCCACATGCTCAGGGTTTAGCTGATCGCCATATTTGGGGTCGGGAAGGAATTTTCCTCCGGGGCGGATTGGCAGGGGCCACGGAGGTTTTTCGCCTTCCTCTGCAGCGTGGGGCATGGGTCGCTTGCTGGTGGATTCCCTGCAGTTTGAGGTCTTCAAATCTCATTTTTGAGGATTTCAATAACTCAGTCATGGGTTCGGGGTTGTTATAAATGTGTATGGGTAGGGTTTTGTGGCCTGCCTTGTGCGGGAGGTCAGACTAGATGATCATATTGGTCCCTTCTGACCTATGAGTCTATGAGTCTATGAGAATAGTGCTGTTAAAATATCAGTTAAATAGTGCTGTTAAAATATTGTAATTATTCCACTGAAATCATATTAAAAAGTAGCCTTTGGTCTCCTAGGATATTAATGAAGGCCTTTTCTTCTTCTTCTTCTTTTTTTTTTGAATGTATGGATTATTGTTAAGTAAGAGAAAATTAAACCACAAAAATAATTAAAATAATATTAGGGTTGAGAGACACAATAGTAAAACTCTTTACTCTTTATTCCATTACTCTTCCTTTCCCACCCTACTCAGTTACGTCAACTGTAGGTACTGCAGAAATCTGAGCACAACGTGATGCTATGTACCATATGTGCTTCAATACCTAGGCACAACAGGGGCTAAGTTGAAGACTTAGTTGAAGGCAGTCTTAAAATGAATTTCCCTGCATTTTTTGTATGCATCAACTTTACATTATTTTAACCATTTTTACTATTTAAAATGTGTACATAGAGATGATATTTAATGCAGATTTGTGATGGAATGAAAGTAATTTTCATTGCTATGGAAAATGCAGATAGGATATTGTCAGAATTAACCATATGTAGCTATGGTATTTGAAGCACAAGTGTTTAAAATACTAGCAGTAGTTTATTTTCATTTCCCTCATTAAATATCTTATTACTATCTATTTATTTTTCCTTTCCTGTCCTACGTGCCAAAAAAGGCAATTACTAGAATGTAGGAAGTGTAGAACTGCTGTAAACTACCTTAAAGCAATGACCTTCTGTTGACCTCTGTGTCTGCTGGTGTGAGCCATATTATTTTTCTCTCATCTAAATCACTACCTTTGTGAGCCTCTTTTGCTTACATAAAATCATATTTGTTTCTTTCCTGAGCTGCTGAAACACAACGATATTAAAAACATATGAATAATTTCATAAATTGTGCCTTCTCACCTTGTAACGGTAAACACAAGGTGTCAGTACCTAACAACGTTACAAAAACTGTGTTATCTAGGTCTGTTCTAGCATTCAGATAGGAGAAATTTTACAGTTCATATAGACTAATTTAATTTTTGTTTTTGCTAGAGGTTGTTTCTAAATGGGCAGATGAGCTAATAAATGATGCTTGTCTTTCTGCCGAACCATTGATCTCAATGACAAATATCAAGCAAGTATTAGTTCATACTTGACCTAGCAGAGCTTCAGACTAGCAGTGGAACATATTCTAAAATATTGAATCCTTTATCGGTGTTATACAAAATCCTTCTTTGCCCCCTCATTCTCCTTTTCAACACAAAGTCAGTTTCTCTCTTATCCATTTACAAATGAAACTTTAAAGTCTGCAGTTTTATACTTTGTTTTATGTTATTCTGCTAGCCTGGAGCTGTTTTTAGTGTCTTTATTGCAAGTAGACAGATGGTGATATTTGGTTTCCTGTCAGTTTTAATGAATATAGATAGAAGCGATAAGAACATTTGCTTCGTTTAGCAAACTTCCTTTTCTGGCTTTTAATTAATGAAGTGCTCACTGGTGTGCCACTGCTTTTGTATATAATACAGTTAAATCTTCTATACTACTCAACTTCTAATGTTGCATAATGAAAAGAGATGGCAAATAACTTCTTGTTTCAATAATATTCTTTTCAAGTTTGCTTACATAAATTTTTAGTGCTACAAAGTGTCAAATTTCAGAACATCAGAGAATTTAACATGTTTATGAGAATCACAACCACTAACTAGCAACTGTTGTTTCTCTATAATTTTAGAAATGTTTTTCTTCCATATAAAATTCTCCAGTCCTTTGAAAGACTGTGGAGGCAGTGACTCTTCTTGTAGTGATTTTAAAGAAATAACATGCTGAATTAGGCTTGTAGCTAATTTTGTAAAGAAAAGAGCCCAGTTTAGATTGATGGAAATGTATTTTGCTTCCCATAAAGCTTCAACAGAGTTCATTGCAAAAGTTTGATAAATGGAACTCAATCACTGCTCATTTTGCTGTTCTTTCCACTCCCACCTGTTTTCCCCTCTTCACAAAGTAGTAGAAGATTGATTAAAAGATTATAGTTTATTTCAAACTGTTTTATTCCTTTTTTTTGGATTAGCACCCAGGTTAGTTTGGTTCTTTATGGGTATCTTATGTTTTGTTTGTATTTTCCTCAGCATCTGTCTCTGGAGTTGAAATTCAGAGGATTGGGGTTTGTTCTTCTGTGTATATTATGTTCTTAGTTTAGACTCTGTCTTGGTGGGAAGACTGAATTTGCTTCTATTACAGCAATTTTCAGTTTGTCATGGCTGCTTGCATTTCTTTCATTTCTAAGTTTGTTTGTGTGTGTGTGGTGTGTAATATGCACATATATTTCCTTTTAATAAAGAAAAAGTAGTATTGCATATGGATGTGAAGTGCCCGATTTCCTTTGTGGCATATCCTGGCTAAGAGATTTAATTTGTAAACACAGGATCTTGACCTATGTTTTGAAATGGAATGAGTTGGGGGTGGGGATTTTTGTTTTCTTAACCAGCTGACCAAGGTTAAGATTTTTCAGAAACTAATTTTAAGATTACTCAGTCTTTCTAATTTATCCTATTTAAAGCACTGATAATTTTCTGAATAGAGCATGTAGGACTCAATTTTGTACAGATTCTTCCATGGCCATCTGGGTCACTGCAATCCCGAAATCTTAGGATCATAGCTCCTTGGAAGGCCTGTGTATTCAGAAAAAAGGTCACTGTACTGTGGAAATCTATTAAAAATCCCAACAACCTGTCAGGAGACAGAAAGTGGAGCAACTGAGTAGGAAACAGGGACCTGAGGCAAATAGTAATAATTTTATTTATACGGTGCTTATTTTCCATGGCTTTCTCAGCATATCATCGAATATACAAAAGTGATCCCTGCTTCTCTTGAAAGCTTAGTGGGATGGAAAGACCATTTTTTGAAGGACTCTGAATTTTAAAGTAATAGTTTAAAAACTATTAAAAAGCATTTACTGCTAGGTTTGGTTGGTAGTGGGAAAGAGGAAAGTTAGAAGTCCATCACCTATATAGCTTCTGTGGGTTATCAGCAACTAAGGCTTTTAATAAATGTAGGCGTCGGCTGCTCAAGGTCACAACCAACGGAAAAAAATGAAGACCTTATCTTAAAAACATATTCACTTTCTTTATGTACTTGTACTGTGGCAACATTACATCTCAGAAGCCATAATTTGTCGTTTAAACAATTCCGATTTCAGAGTTGCTTTTTACAAAAATGATAAGTGAAAAGGTTACTAGCCATGTTACAAACAGTGGTGAGGTTTTTTGACCATCTCTTCCACAGTGCTTTCTGTGTGAATAGCAGGGAAATGGCTTCCAACACTGCACCAAGAAGAACTCTATCTGAGACCCTAAGCTCTATATCTACACTGGAAGGCACACTTAATATGTTACTAAGGGCCTTTCTTAGATGTATCAGATGAGGACACAATTCTGAAACACATGGCAGAATTTAGTCCATTTTTCCACAATTTTTGTCCATTTTTTGACATTTAAAAACTGATTTAATTTTATTTTAAAGTGGGAATGTCTGTGAGTTTTTAGACAAGAGCATCCATAACACAGTAAGTTAGAGTATTACGGTCATGCTTTTATTCCTCTCAGATTCTCTTTCATGCTTCAGGAGGCAGAGCTAAATGCTTTTCCCTTTCTAATAAAATCACATACTCTAACGCATCTGTAAGCTGGTATGCACCACTGTATATATGACATTTTTATTTATGAATTTCACATGAAATCCCTACACTGACTAATATGTGAAAAAATAAATATCAGATTTAATGCAGTCTGTTCAAATAAAACAATTCACTTCTGGGAAGAGTCCATAGTCTACATTGTTGGGTTTTTTGGATTTATTTTTAGAATTTGCTTCTCAGTCTTCAAATAATTATTGATGCATGCAACTCCTTTTTCAGCCTTATCCACATCCTACAGAAGTTCTTACTCTAAGTTATGTCTCTTATCATGATTCAAGTGGGGGAAAAAAGACTTACGGTCTCCTATGGAAAAGAAAAACCATGGGGCTTCACACCCTTATTCCCAATCTTTTTATTTCCTCACTTGTGGAAGCATGGAGCAGTTCAGCTTAGCCTTTTCCAGCTTTCCTTTTTCCTAATCTGCTCACTCTTCTTGCAGAAATAAAGAAGAGAAGAATACAGAAGAAAGGAAAGAAAGAGAAAAATAGTGGAGAGAATCAGGATAGAGGAATTACCCAGGAACAAAGCATGCAGGGATCCCTCCTCTTCTTAGTCTATCTCAGATCCTGCTGTTTCAGTTTAATGGGTCAGGCTGATGGACAACAGAAGTTTAAGCTGGTTGCTTTGGGGATGAGCACAATAAAGAAGGCGCCAGTTTAAGTCAATTCTGTGAAGCCTTCAATTGGGAGCCCTCCGCTGACTGCCAAAATTGAGCGTGCAATGGAGTCTCCTGCCTAGCCCATTCCAACCACGTAGATGTGGCATGGAAATGGAAGTACAAGCGGTCATGGAGTAAAGGAAGAGATAATATATTTAGAATTGCGGAACTAATCCAGTGCACTGTGTCTGTGTTTTTGTTAAGATGGTTAGAGGAATGGTGGAACCAGGTTTTCTGTTAAGAGGACTAGGCCAGCAGCTTATGATGTACCCTGCCCAAGGCTGTGGCAGACAAAGACAGAGATCAGATTTCTTCTGGTAAGGGTTCCCCTCCTTTTTATGGAGTGGTGAGTCCATATGAAAGAGAATATCTTATGGTCTACTATCTGTCCCATTTGTGAACATGCAGACCCTCTTTTGTATTGGTGATCCCATAACATCCCTACGTCAGCATTGGTAAAAAGGAATATTAATACGTACATCATGAGGAAAGTACTTAATGAATTTTTGCCTGTGTACTAATTAATTTTTAATATTTGGAAATAAGGACAAGGAGACAGCACCTTGTGATATGGCTACTGTCCACAGGAACGTCTGCTTTAATGGCCTCCATTTATTTTTATAAAGCTCTGTGTATATAAAGCTCATTCTCCAAAACTCACTGCACTGGATCGTAAGCAGTAAACGTAAGAGTGGCAGTGATAAGAGGCTCCACAGGGACCCATTCTGTTGTCTGAACAAGCTCTCCTGAGATCGTTTTCTTTTTCTTTGATTTTTCTGCTTTGTTCCCCAATGGAGCTGAGGGATTAGTCTCAGATGATCATGAGAATGTAGGGATACTTTTGGACAACTGTTGCTGTGATTCAGCATGCACCTAGATCTCTGCAGTTCTTCTTTCATAATTACTGGTGCATACTGTCCTGTGTTGAACTGCTGGAGCCAGGATTTTGATATGCTCTGCACATTGATTTTATAACGCAACATCAGCTGCGTATATTACCACCAAAATTTTCTGTTTTTGTTCTTCTGTTGAAAGGCACACTATGAGAAAGGCTTGCATGCTCTAAGAAAGAAGTGCCTGAACAACAGCTTTTTGGCATTTCTAGTGATTCATTTGGCCAATCCTTCTTGGAAGCTCAGTCTGTTGGAGCAGCATATCCTGGCCCTTTATGACAACAAAGAGACACAGAATGATTTATCCCACCAAGTAGGAAACTTTCAGGGCTGGTCAGCTGCTCACAGTGAATGTTGATCTCTACTTCAAGGAGTAGAGAGTGTTCAGTGGTCTCTAAAGCCACTGAAAGTTTGAGGATGAGGATGTAGTACAGACACTAGGTCAAGAAGAGGTCATTTAATATTTTGAGAGCAGTTTCAGTGGAGTGGAAATGGAGGAAACCAAACTGGAGGTGTGTATTTCAGTCTGTTGTTTTTCAGAGTTTTGAGACCTTTGAACCTATAGGGGAAGAAAGATTGGGGAATACAGGTTATTATTTCCCATTTCCTTTTGGCCAAGAACAACACTATATACAGCAATAAAAAGAATTGCAATTTATTCTTTAAAGGAAAGGTTGAAAATATTAACAGATAAAGATTTTTTTTGTTTCAGTTCTGTTTCTGCCACTGAGAAAAAAAAAAGGATGTTTCTCAGTATTTAAAAATGGAAACCAAAAACATGATCTTTTCAGCAAAGGGATTTCTTTGTGGTCTTAGAGGGCACCAGTTCTTCCTTATTCTAGGACTCCAATTACATGAACTTTTTCTTGTACCTTATTGTAATGGACTACTACATTTTCATTATCAATTCATGCCTTTCACACCTGCTTCCCAACCAAAGAAAATGAAGACAAAAAGGACATATTTATGTTATGTTTTGGATAACTGAATTTTCAAAATCCCTATGTTGATTTTAAAGAATCTAAATGGACAGAGTCACACCTTTAAGAATGATGTTTTGCTGCCCTTTCTGTTGCAGTAACACAGACCTACAAATCAGCAACATAAGACAAGTTTCATTTTGTGGGGAAAAATGTCAGTTTTCATGTCTTTCAAGGCATGTATAAAGCAAATATATAAAGTTGAAACGCAATAGTCTTATATATAAACATCCAAAAGAGTACAGGAAACAGACATTGACTCAACAGATATTCAAGAAACTTTGGATAGGCTGCAATCAAAATATTTTATACTGTAGAATCTCAGAGTTACGAACACCAGGAGTTATGAACTGATCAGTCAACCACACACCTCATTTGGAACCAGAAGTACACAAACAGCACCAGCCAAGATTTAAAAAAAAAAAAAGGCAAATACGGTACAGTACTGTGTTAAACGTAAACTACTAAAAAAAAAAAAGGGGGAAGGGGGGGAGAAGCAGCATTTTTCTTCTGAATAGTAAAGTTCCAAAGCTGTATTAAGTCAATATTCAGTTGTAAACTTTTGAAAAAAGAACCATAACATTTTGTTCCAAGTTACAAACATTTTAGAGTTACGAACAATCTCCACTTAACTCTGAAGTTCTACTGTATGTTTGAAAAGGAGCGTGGTCTGGGGAATGGGGTTAAGGGCTGGCAGACAAGAATGCTTGACTTCTAATCCTTACTTTGCCACTGATTCACAGTGCAGCTTTTTGTAAATCAACAAACCACGCTCTGCCTCAATTTCCTGGCTTTGAAAACGTAAAGCACTAAATCAGTGCAAAGCACTTTTATTATTTTTCATATAATCACATTGTCATCACAATTGGAATCTTAGTCAGACCACAGTCTTCCCTAGGGAAACTGAAGTTGTAGCAAAATATTTTTCAACTTCACTTAATCCTATTAGAGTTTACTAGGAAGGGGTTATTTTGGTAAGTGTGATACAGGGGACTGCTTTGTACTTTCTTGAAGTCTGAAAAGATCCCTACAGGAGTCAATTGATTAAGACACCAAAGCACATTTTAATCCCTAAATGTTATTCCATTTTCTCCTTTTCCATTTGGTGTGTTTTTGTCCTAAAGGCATAACTGTTACTCAGATCTAAAACAAATTAATATAATGAACATTCCCAACTTCTAACACTTTTTTCATACAGAGTAGTGATCACTGTTAAACCATGTAAAGAGTACTTTGATGTAGATCTATTGCAATATTTACTAAAGTCTTTTACTTTTGGTGCTCTTGAAGAAAGAAAGGTTTTATTTTTCGATTGCCTTTAGATTTTATTTCCTATTTTTAAGAAGGGTTCTGTCAGAAGCTTGTCGCAGTGCTAAAAACATTTTAGTTCTCTCTGTTAGAAACTCTATTAAACATGGTAAGGCAAATGTGCGTCTTCACATTTTTTGTTCTTTTTTAGAGTCATTAATCTCATTAGGTCCCCATTTGGAAAAGCAGTTTGTCTATGAGATTTTATCTAAAATTTGACCTAACTTTCTCTGTCTCTTACTCCAAGCCTTAACAAATCAAAACACATTTTATTTTATAATTTTCCTGGTCATAAATTTGCTTCTCACTTGAGTTTTATGGAAGGAGGAAAATAGCTACAAGCATTTTCTCTTAAGTCTTGCTTTCAAAGTTTTTTAGAGAAGTGGAATATGGAATTTATACTTGTAGATACTGAGGCTTTCCATCTAATTCTGTGGATTGTCAGTTCAGTATATCTATTCATTTTTTCTAGATTCTGCAGTCTAAGGAATTTGCCAGTAACCTCTAGTGGCAAGTTTTTTTGTGGTGTGGTTTGGTTGATTGATTTATTTTGCAAGGACAGCTGGGAGGTTAGATAAAGTGGACAAAATGTGGGTCACTAGTAAGGGTTGGGGTTCCTAATGTACATGTAGTTGGAAAGTGGGGTTAATTTATATCTTGTGAATAAAAACAAGTTGAGCATATCGGATTCATGGAGAACTGATCATGGGCTGACTCAATTTTTAGGCACAAGATTTCACCCTTTCATGTGTATATCCTATTACAACCAGCCTATTAGCTTCTTAGATGGTTAGGTGAGTTGGGGTCTTTGAGGCATCAGAGGTCTTTGCGAATCCTTTGATAAAGGATAGATGGGGGGAAGAAATTACATAATCCTATTCATTAAATTTTCAAGGACCATCTGACCATAGTTTCTGATAGAAACAAAATAAAAGTGTTAAAATGCAAATAGTAAATAGTAACACTGAATTCTGAATTGGCATGTGTGCTTCTCTAGGCAATCAAAGTTTGATGTCTAACTTTTATATCTAACTGTGCATGAAAATGGAAGTGGCAGATTTTCTCTAAATTCAGTTGTTTTAGGGTATTGGGCTGCTCTGCAGGTGCTGTATAATTTTGAGGCACTTTTACGGGGCAGTATTTGCATTGGTGGAGCATTGAAGCATCCCAGTAATAGGAAGAAGGCTGGTGTTTCAAATGACTAGCTGATTTTGCTGTGTGCTCACCCCCCATGCACTGGAATATTTTTTTATCAGACGCATGTTCCTTATAGAGGTGGAAACCCTTTTATGGCAAAGTTAATAGTAAGCTATTTTTAAAAATAGTTTATACAAATTATTGCAGCATTTCTCATGATTGTTGAGGATTGTAAATTTGACCTACTTATTGAATATCTTTCTTTTTTAGAGTAGAACAGATTGAAGTACATTTTAAAAAGTTCGTGCTGGATACACACCAGCATGAGCTACTGCTTCACATACATATTTAATATTCTTAATACATTTTGAGGGCAATGGAGTATTATAATAATATTAAATATTATTTAGATTGAATATTCTGTCTAAATTGAGCACTTAAAAGAACCCTAAAATGTTTTTAAGTAGTTAAGTTTTATTCCCCGTTGTTTGTAATGCTGGTTTAGAAGGTTGAAAAAATGTTATTTCCTTGGCTAACTTTGTGCTCTTGCAGTTGCCAAACATTGATTTCGCCCCCCTTCTGTTTTGAAGGAAGCAGAAATTAACATGCTTGTCTTTACCAATTATGGTTTCAGCTTATACAGTGCCATATAATGACAAAAAGCTTTGTTTATGCACCAGTACCATTGATTATGTCAGTACAGCTTTGTGAATAGTGTCATAGCCACCCAGAGAATTGGATCAAGGTCCTTTTAAAAAAGCAGACTTTCCACAGAGAAAAAGGAGGAACAACTCAGGCAGCTTGGAAGTTTTCTTCTCCATCTCTTCTTGAGGAAAAACACAGAATGAATATGAAGAGAGGAAGAGATTCCAGGCCATTCTGCGTCTGGTCTAGTGCTTTTTCTGTTACTCAGAAAGGCAGCATCTGAGTCAGAGCGAAGAGTGGAATTTTTGAGTAGTGAGTGCTAGGGGACAGCTGCCCTCAGATTTTCAACTACTGTTTTGGAAGCAGGAGACCAATGGTTTCGGAGAGGACCCTGGGTCTAACTAGGGAAACAAAAATAGACAAGGAAGCGTTACTATGAGAAGGGGACTGATATAACCTGAGGGTAGGAAAATAAATCATTATCCTCACTGATCTAGACAGAGAAGGAAAAAGAACTGGAATATGAAGTCAAAAGAATTGCTGTCAGGGGTCATAGTCCAAAAGGATGCTCTAGGAAATAGGAGCAAAAGGAGGAAAAACAAATGTGCAAGATGTCCTTAAAACAAAACAGTGGCAGCAAACCACTTAGTTAGCAAGGAAAACTTTATTTGCATTAGTTTTTACAATTTTAAATCCCGGTTAAGAACTTTTTTAGATCAGAATTTCTACAAGTATAATTTATTTACCTGATGCCAGTTTAAATAGTGAAGGTTTTAGTATGGCAGGCTGGTAGTACAGGCAGTAGTGAATACATTCAGTGGTGAGAATTGGTCGGACTGGAAACGGACATCTGAAATTAGTAAACTGCACCGGTTGATGGATGTCTCTTAAATCCTGGATGGTGAACATCAGAAAGGAAAGTATCTTGGATAGGCCTAAGCTACAACCTTCATGAACAGTGGTGCACACAAAATTGGTTTGAGTCAGTAGCCATGATCTATAGTACCACGAACCCTAGAGGCAAGCACTAAAGGTGCACCAACTACTAGAGCCATGTGAGTATCTAACACTGGGTGGGTTCACACAGGAATCAGACTCACATGCAGGGGTCACAAAACAAACAAGGAACTTTACTTCCTATCTGGCAGAGAGAGCATCTTGGGGATGCTGGGTAATTCAATAAAAGGGATTACATTAAACAGCAATGAAAACACATAGATAACATTATTAGAGAATAACACAATTAACAAGTGTAACTATGCCCCAGGCTCTCCACTTTTTACGGTTGCCAATTTGTGATTGTTATCTCAAGTTTCAAATTATGTGGTGTTTTTCTTAAAGCTTCAGCTCCTGGATTCATCTGATTAAGTGAGAAACTTGGGGAAGGCTTAAAATAAGTTTCTAGCTCTCATAGTTGTAGAGAAAACCTTGACTATGGGGCCCAAGTTCACCCTAAAGGGTTACAAACATTTATTTTTTTAAAAGATCTCATGATTTTGGGTGGCCTGACTCTCATGATTTTTGAGCACTTGGAATTGGCAGTATTGGAGCCAGTGTTTTCTACAATCCTATGGATGAAAGCTTACTTTTGGGGCCCAAGTCTGGTTGAACCATAATCTGGCTACCTCTTGTTGTTAACAGGGTTCCACTGAGATTCTTCGTCGGCACTCCCTTTACACGCTGCTTCTTCTGGCTCTTTTTACCTGATTCCTTACTAAGGTGACCAGATGTCCTGATTGTATAGGTACAGTCCCAATATTCAGGGCTTTTTCTTAAATAGGCACCTATTACCCCCACCTCCCGTCCTGATTTTTCACCCTATCTGGTCACCCTACTCCTTACAGCCTACCACAGGCTTAACCTTTCCTGGCCTCGATCCCCAGTATCGTGTTATGTGAATGTTTAGAGGGATCAGTTGTGTGCACAGATCAAGGAGGTGAGAGTCTGTGTAAACAGGAAATAAAGTCAATCTTGCATTCACCCCTACCATGGTGTACTGGGTCTCCATAATCTCTTCATCCAGAGCCTTTCTGTCTCCCAAGTGAAAGACTCCACACTCAGGTCTTTCCTTCCACTAGCCAGATCTCAGGAGCTTCCCCTACTCCCCTAGCACCAGAGATGCTGCCTCACTGTTCAGTCCTGACCAGATGGCTCCTGTCTTGAGTTCCACTCCCAGCATGTTCTGATAGGTCTGAGGGGAAGGGATTCAGCTGTCCATTAAATCCTCAGTCTCTGACAAGTCCAAAAGCAATTGGGCCCAGATCCACAAAAGTCAATTTCTGCATTACTAATTGTTGATAGAAATGTAGTAAACTGATATACCAGATTAGGGCAAACCATTGTGATAATCTTGGAGTTTTGTGTGACCTACTTAACAATCTGAGGGCAGATGACTTTGGAGTTGTTGTAAAGAAGGCACTTCTCAAAGCTCTTCTTTGTTCCTACCAGCATTATTTTAGTCTTGCAAGGATCAGCTTTAGCCAGCTGTTCTTCATCCAGAAACTCATTTTGAGTAGGTATAGACAGCTGGGAGAAGATACTATTTGTGTTTGATACAAGGAGATGTATACAGACAACACTTAGATGTTACATTTGAAATTTCTGGATAATAATCTGTGGTTGGACCTATTTAGAAAAAAAGTGTTATGTGTTGTGGGGAAAATATCTCTTTTGCGTGCTTTGCAAAATTTGTAAAAAGCCGTATTTTCAATCTATTGTTTGGTAAAACATATTACCTGCCTGTTGTTCATGTGGCCTTTGTGAAATCTGACTTCTAGATCAGTGCTTCCTGGTATGGAGCTGCAGAATCAAAGCAGCATCCATTGGGACCACTCATCTTCTCCCTTGTAAAGGATTCCAAGAATGTAAAAGGGGAGTTACCCCACTTCCCTTCAGTTCCTTTATAATCGCCAAAGAAACAGTGAGCTTGGATCTCTCACAGCGTGCTCAACATTTGCCTCATTCGTTTTTTTCCTTTTTTTTCTGCCCTTTCAGGGGCTGTTTTTGTTTTAGTTATTTTGACAGTTAGTACAGAGTTTCTTAGGTAGACGACCAAAGAAGAAATGGTACCCATCAGACGGAGGTGTTGTCTGGACAGACCACAGAAACAGGCTGGCCGCTTCACACACCCCTACTGAAGGGGGAAATCTCTTCAGGCCCAGTCAGCTAAGCCTGGCAACGTGTAAATCTAGCATCAACGTTGGATATTTTCCAGTCTAAGTGAATCTATGCCTGGTTTAAGCAACATCTATGTTCCTGGTCTTATCTGGTTGAGCCCAGCACTGAGATCCTAGTGCTGTTGACCTAACGCCAAGTTCCCTGGATCCCTCCAGGCTAATTTAATTTAGCACTGAGGTCCTGGCATTGTTATTGTAGCACCAAGGTCCCCAATCTCTCTGGGTTGGCCTAGTTTTGCTTCAAGATCCCAGTATTATTGATGTGGTGCCAAAGACCTGGCTCAGCCAAGGTTTTTAGGCTCCCAGCTCCCTGTCAGCCCACGTGGCAAAGTTTTGTTTTGAAATTTTCAAAACAAAATATTTTGATTTTTTTCAAAGTGATATTTTTTTAAATTTCTGTTTTGCAGAAAATTTTGAAAGTTTTGGGTTTTGTTCCAAATCAAACAAAAACTTAGGCCCTCACTTCAGCAATGTACTTTTCTGCAGTGACCGCTCCATAACTCTGGGCCATCCTTCACTGCCTTTATCCTTATCCAGTTCCTGTCCAAAACCAGTTTCTCTTTGTGGCCTGTCTCATCACCACCCACTGGTTTCATGCTCCCTGCTCACCTGCTGTAAGCACTAGTCCTGCAGGAAGTGTACAGAAGCCAAATGAGTCTGGCTTTGGAGCAAGGCAGCTGAAATAAGGGGAAAAGAAGGTAACCGGGATGATACTGGTGAAGTGGAGCTGGATGGAGACCATCATCTATCCGATATTTAGAACTGGGGCTAAAGGCAGGAGAATAGTAAAGATAGTAGCAGAGGCTGTGATTTGCAACAAGGGAGTGGGAGAAGTCAAGTCATTGATGCTTGGAGTGCGGGGCGAGGAGGGGTGAGGAAACTTGAAGTTGGGAACCATGTCAGGGGAGCAGGATAGAGAAGGAAAGCTAGGGGACCTGCAGAAGAAAAGGAAGGAGTCTCTGGGGCAGCAGATGCAGGGAGTTTGAATGAGGGAAAGATTTTGAGCAATGGGAGGAGGAAGCTGAGAGAGTGTTTAGTGAGTGGGAGTGGGAAGTGGCCAGGAGATTTCTGAATAGCAAAGAGAAAGGATTTTGAATCCAGGAATCTCATAAATTCTACAGTTCTGCCCAGTGCTACAGAGCTCCTTTGCTGGAGAGGAAACATGGCCAGTGGGGGTCTGTGGAGCAAGCAAGAGAGTATATATCACTGTATAAGATTATGTGTATATATAAATGGGATCATGGGAAGTTGGGAGGGGAGATGCACTGTGTGGTCATGAAAGGAAATGGAGGAGCTCTGGAGACAATCTCACCACTAGGAAGGTGTCCACGTTATACAAATAAATAAAAAATTGAGACTCTCTGACACTTATAAAACATATATACCCACTGAGTAGTGAATGGTAACCAAGCTGTATTGTGAAAATAAATATTCAACTTCAGGATGTAAAAAGAAAAATGAGTAGCCAAACAACACATATGGTGTCTGTTTCCATAACCTGCTGTATCCAATGTTAAGAAGCTTCATCATTAATCCCGAAAATGTTTCTTCTCTTCGGAAATAGTTTAATCATTTTTTACAGCGAATAGTGATTGTTCTGTCTACTATTCCAGGAAATCACTGTGGTATTTAATAGTGGAAAATGGTCCCATTTCAGGTGCATCGGTGTTAGTGCTAAGAATGCTTTCTTACTGCAGTCTCCTAATTTGACAAGAGTGAAGAAAACATGAGATGGTAACTGATGAACTGGATTCCCACAGCTATTGCCTTCCTTGGGGATATGCAGCAATATGGGTTGTTTGATGTGCTAGCGAGTTTATTATTTTTATTATTATTAAAGCTGGTACCAAATTAGTGAGTGCAAAGTGATTTCTGCCAATCAAAATAAAAACATTTACAATACAACGGGTACCCTTCGGGGTGCATCAAAAATATAAGTTTCAATAATTATTCAATTGTACATAAAGCAGCTGGAACTGTTTTAGGTTATGCTCCTAGCTGACTTGAGTTTAATAAATAAGTTTAATAGTTTTTAAGGTTTTCTCCAGGAATTTCTGTTTTCTTTGATATGTGGATTAATTAATAAGCAATTTTAAATTTGAAACTTTAACTCATAAATAATATGCATTACAGTTTCAATAGCGTCATATTTAATCTATTACTGAACAGAGGTTTAAGTGTAAACATGATCTCCACTGAAAATGGTAATACAGTTATTTTTTGGTTAAAGGGAAACCATCGCCTTCAACAACCCCTAACTTCTTTCTGAAGATGTTAAATATACCACTTTTTGCAAAAAAAACATAAGTGTACCCTGGCTAAAATCTCGTATTTTTCCCCAGTTTGGGTACTTTATGTGAAGTCAGTTTCCCTGTTGTCTCTGTATAATCAGGTTCCCCTTTTATTTGTGTGGGTTTGACACAGAGCAGCAAGGGAAAGAAAATATGGAAACACTACAAAAATTGGTCAGGGGACTAAGGAACAGGTATACCACCTGAATCTTTAGAACACATTTCTTTTAATAGACTTGATTTTAATTTTTCAGTATCCCTTTAAGTGGGTCATCTTTGTCTCATTAAGAAAAGATTTCAGAAACTCACTATTTTCTAGAGCAGTAGTAGAGAGTAGTTAAGACTAATTTCAAAGTATGAAGTTAAAACTTCAGAACAATGATTGATGTCAGACATTCACCAGAAGTCTTTATGGTATTGTGATAAAATAATTTTTCACTTTGTGAAAGAAACTGATATCCACACATTTCCTGGAAACATACTTTGCTGACACATTTTAAATAACTGGAAAGTACAGAACACAATTTCCTCTTTTTATAGATTCCCTAAAATACCTCATGTGAGCTATTTTTTGTTGTCTTGAGGAAGGAGGTAGTAAATGAGTTGCTATGGTGATGCTATTTCATTTTCACCACCAGTCAATATAGCAATGCTATTTTATGTACTTGGCCTCTCTGTTCTCTTTGGCAGAGACCCCATTCAGGATTTTTTAAAATTATGTTTTCAAAGAGGGGCAGTAGTGACCATCTTGTTACACCTACTGTTGCTACATGTGTGGGGAGAAAATATACTCAGGTAGGGAAATTTTCTGTAAAATGGAAAAAAAACAAAAAACCAGATTTTTTTAGACAGATTTTTTTCTATCTGTAATTGTATTTTGTGTCTTGTGTTTATAAAACAAGAATGATCTGTAAATGCCAGTTGAGAATGTGGCTATTAAGTTTGGTGCTTGGATAAGCAGGTGCATTCTGCCTTAGCACTCTTGTCACTATTTATCTGTTTTAAAGAGCCATGTACAATCTTGGGGAAAGTTGAATCAGATGATTTCTATTAATCATTAATTCATCAATTGTGTGTCATAGGAAAGCAGACCCTGAAGTAAAGCTCTTCACAGACTTGCCACCACACTAAAAACGCAAGATAGGAGTAGTATATATCATTGCTAGTATGAAACTCCTCTTTCTCTCCTCTCAGATTTTAGGTTCAGGAATTGAGAAAATATGAAGGCAAATGAAACTGAGGCACGCAGTTACAAGTCAGTGGCTTAATATTTTCATTAACTAAAAAGTTACATTAAAAATCAACATTTGCCAGTGTCACCTTGCTGTGGCATTGGATATATCATAGTTATTTCCTGAGAGAGAGAGAGACTGTCATTTCTCTCCAGAGCACAGAGTCCAGCGCTCCTTTCCTGATCTTACAGAAAATAAATTGACAGGTAAGAACTACATATTCCAGTCCCTGATACCACTATATAGTAACTGTTGTCGGTCGACTGCCTCATTTTTTTTACTGCATACATATGTTTATTTTAAAATTTAGATTTATAGAAATATTCTAGGCACCACTGACACTAGCTTTAAAATAAATTCTAAACGCAGCAGTATAATGTGAGATTAGCTGTAAGCTAAGTAACTGGAAAACTCAAACCTCTGGACCCCATAAACAGTTTCCCCCCATTATAGTCAAACTTTAAAATATTTATCATCAAATACAAAAGACTACATGTTGGTAACATTACGTTGATGACACAAAGAGAAGACAGAAGTATCACAGTGAATGCTCCATATTCCATGCGTCCTCCATGCATCTGTTTATGCCCTTTAGTTAACAGATGAAGATAAGCTTTAAACTGAATGTACTGATTTTTGTCAAATAGTGGCGTTTGTCTTTTGTGTTCTGTCTATGGGTATAGTTTGTGAAGGGCATTGGCAAGCCTTGGACAGGCATGGAATTACCCCCTCCCCCCCCCCCCCCCCCCCGCACATGGTCCCGTTGGCCTGGCTGGAGCAAATATAGATGTCAATCTATACCTATGGTTCTGTCTCGTTGTGGATTTTTATATTGTTATGAACTGATGTAGTAGCACTTCAGTGGTGAGTGAATTGATTCCATTTGTGTGTCCAGTGTATACTGTTTCTATATTTATAAGGCCACAGCCGTGCGGTTGAATCCACAAGAGTGGATATCATGTTTTGGGGTGCAGTCCAGATTAGTGAAAGGTTGTGTCACCACCTTTCCTCAACTGAACTCTGAATGCATTAAAATGCTTTGCTGATGTAATAAGATTCCTTTTCTCCTTAAAAAGGCAATACCAAGCAGCTTGCCAAATTAACTGGAGTAAATCAATTACTTCAGTTCAAACACAGGACTGGTTTGATTTAGTTTAAAATAAAACAATTTTATTAGCAACGGGATATAGGTTAAATGATACCAAGTAAAAAAAAAAAAAGTAGAGAAGGTTACAAGCAGATAAAATTGAAAATGCATCTAAAAGACTAAATCTCAATCTAGCAAGGCACAGTCTTGTTTAAGATGGTTTCACTCACCAATTACTCCTGCTCCATGGTTGACTGTCTCTCAGTCAGGACCTTCCACAGAAGTGTAAGGTGTTGGTTTCCCTTGTCGTCTTAGGTGAAAGATAATTTAGGGGATCACAGCCCCTCTCTTTATAGTCCAGGAAGCCTTTGAAAAGCATATTTCTTGGAGTTCATTGTCCCTGCTTCAAGAAGCAGGAAGATTTCCTGGGGGTACAGAATCCCCAGCCCCCACTGATACTTGAGCAGTTACCTCCTTCCCTTATTAGCTTGATTGCTTTGTTTACCTTTTATGTAAATTTCCCTATGTTGTCTCTGCCTGATGACCAGGCTGGTAGACAAACAAATACACAATTCTTTATGATCCAGACATGCTGATTCCACAACCACCATGTGAGCTTTAATAATTCTATTTACTGCATGTGTAAATTGCAATTCCATTGTCACTGGTCACGATGTTTCATTTATATTCAAACCTGGGCAGACCTGCTTCTACTTTGTTCAAATACAGACTTTAAAACATAATATCTCAGTACATACATAACTCTACAAGCTACATTTTCCACAATGATCTGATTGACCAGTGTGTTACTAGTTTCCAAATGATACCTCACAAGGGTTAGTTCGTACAAATATAATTGCAGTAGTCTGTCGGGTAGGAATACAAGGGTGCTTAGGATCCCAGTGGATCTTCTGCCTATGCCAAGCCCTACTGTCTATAGTGGGGCTCAGCACCAATTCAAGGGTCTGCTCACAGAGCTCTAATATTGGGCTGCTGGTAAAACTTTTTAGCGTGAAATGTACATTTTTTTTTTATATCTTGAGAGAGTTCATACTTCATTTGTTATAAAATGTGGAACTGATGGTTGTTATCAGTTCCTTTACTTTTTTCCCTTAATGTTCCTAATCCCTTAAAAGCTCCTCTTGTCCTGCAGAGTGAATTCTATTTAATAAGCACTAAGCTCCTGTGGGGGGGCGGGGGGGGAAAGACCCTTCCTGCACTGCAAAAGAAATTTTAAATGGCCAGGATTTGGTTTAGGCAGGTTTTTTTAAAATATATGTATGTTGTATCTGACTAAATCTATTCCACGAAAATACACGGAGTAGAGAATAAAGCGAAGATTTTAGTATTCTGAAGGATTGGGGGGGGGCCCAATGTAGCAGTGAATTAGTGAGAAACCAAGATTTCATCTGAGAAGCTGGAAGAGCAAGTTTAAGGAGTCCATATGGTGGGAAGCACAGAGACAGGAGGAAATGTGGAAATGCAAGTATATTGAGGTGGTATGATGTGTTTTCAGTGGTGCCAAGAAATGTTAGTGTATCTGCCTTGGACATGCTGTCTATGTTTACACATTTTGTTTAAAAGTATATTTTAATCTGATAAAGTAGACTGTTTCTAAGTTACCATCTCCTATCTATTGTGTAAATAGGTAGTAAAGTCCTTGTTGCTGTCTTTGCCACTATTTAAAGTTTAATCCTTTAAATACTTTAAATAAGGGTTACTTCCTTGGTTTTTTGGTCCTGTAATACCAAAGTTGTTGAAACATTTAATAGATTTAATTGCCCCTTTTTGTTTTTTCTAAAAAAAAAAAAAAGCTTCTTTTTCGTAATTTAATGTAAATACGTTCTAAACTGAGCTACATTTCTCATTTCACTGCTATAATTTAAAAACGAGCTAAACTGATTTTGAAGAAAGAACTAAAAGAAAATGACATTTTCAAGGTGGGATCTTGCATGCTAAATTTCAAACCAGAACAAATAGTGTGAGCCTGATTTGCAGCCCCCTAAAAGAAGGTATATGCAAGGACAATGCTTATGTAACCTTAGCTATTGCCTACTAATCACATGGAGATAGTTGTATCCATGTTATCGCAACGTGATAAAAATTGGAGAAGGAGGAGCAAATTTCAAACGGGGTCAAATGTAGTTTCAAAGAAATCATAAACTAATATGCAAAACTGTATTTGGGATTAAATATATTTATTATCCAGTATTAAGACAAGACTTACAAATTACGACATTTTAAAAAATGGAATAAAAGTTCAGGGACGTACGTAAAAATAATTATCTGCATTCTTGTGTTTGATGTACATTAAGCACCAAACAAGCTTTTTGGTGCTATATAATAATTATTAATAGTAATGAAGTCCACAGCCTCTAGGGCAGCTACAGTATAATTTTTCTATCTTTGTGTTTTATTCAGCCTTGAGCTCTTTTGTATAAAAAAATAATTAAGCACAGGCAATGGTATCTCTAATAATATTCATGTTGAGGTGTGAACTGAGAACACTGAGTTCTGACTGTTCCACTTTCTCAGGTCAGCCATGTTGTATGTGTTATAGGGTGATTGGCCCCTTTAAGGGGCGATGGGGCCAATTGCACTAATGCCATAACTAACTGCTTTCCAGCCTGAGCGGGCAGGGCCGAGAAGGTCTGGTGATACTAGATATCTGGGGCTTGTAATAAGCTTGAGAGAAATCAGTTTGCCAGTAGTACCACAGGGAGCAGGTCTGTTCCTGCGGAAGGAAGGCCCTGAGCCAGGGTCTGGAGGGACTGGGTACTTATGGAGAAGCTGCCTAAGGATACAGTGCTCTATGCCAGAGCAATGAAGGAGGATCAGAGCCCAGCAGGGATAAAGAATGATACCCCAAGGGAACCAGCCTTGTGGCCCAGCGCTCCATACCATAGACAGATAGACTTTTGCAAGTACACCACAAAGGGGTAACGCCCAGAGGGCGAACTGAAAAGAAAACCCCAAAGGGCAGAGCAACCTTTCTATTTGTTGTGACTTTGGACTCTTGCTATCCTGAAAGGGGTTAGGTTTGTTTATGAGTTGTCCAGAGGGCTAAGCCATGTCTCAGCACAGACAGGTGTGTGAACAATTGAGGAGACCCACCTCAGGGAAGAAACTGAGGCAGGGAGTGCTGGCAGAGTCACACTCAGCCAGCAAGAGAGCACCAACCAAATGTGTCCAGTTACTGTGTAGCTAGCCAACTGTTTTATTAGATCCTCAAATTACAGTATCAGGTGTGGGCACAAAGTAGCTGAATCAAGGTTGTCAATTCCATTCTTATGCAGAATACCTTTCTGTCATGAGGTGACTGTTTTAAAAAGTTCATCTGAAAAGGAGGAAAAAGTGGGCTTATGCCCTTTTTTTTCCATCATGTTGTAAAGGTGGTCTGGATGTTTTTGTTTGGTTTAAGGAAAAATTCTGTTTGTTTTTTTTATATGTGAAATTCATATTTGGTTTGTCCTGTTTTCCTGGAAGACTGTATGGATAACCAAAGGAGTAGTAGGTTTATGACAACAGAGAAACCTTGCAAGTGAAACGTGATTAATTCAAAGAAAGTCAATTTTAGTTAGAATATTCAAAGCTCTTTCTTTATTTTTGTTGATATTTTTATTTAACTCAACCAGTTGGGGGGGAAAACAATCTTTGTTAAATATGCGGTATCCCAGCTCCTTCTTTTAAAGGAAGAATTTAGAGGAAGTTCCCCAATCCATATATCTAACTTATCCAGGAATTTTTCCTGCAAAAACAGAGAAGAATAAGTAATGACATAGCAATACATTGAAAACAAAGGTTTTCAGGCCTTCTTTATACATCATAAAGAAGTAAAAGAGGATGCAAATATGATGGATGCCATCTTGGGCAACACACCAGGATTCAACCAGGAACCTCGAGAAGTAAAAGCATGAGTGGCTACACTTTGAGGTAAAGAGTCATGGCTCTGAGACTGGGGATTGTAATAACTCCTATCCTCTCTGGATCAGCACAGAGGGGAGCTTGTAACACACACTTTTCCCAGTGGGTTATACAATCTCTTACTACCTGCCACCCTTTATTTTAAAGCTGCATTCACAGTCTGGTCAGCGTTGATTTTTGAATGCTCCCATGGTGGGAAGTTTAGCATATCTAACTGAGGTATAAAATCTCTATTTTTTCACATGACAATCTTAATTAATATATTTATTTTTGGGACCGTAGATGGTCACTATATTGCTGCAGAGGGCATTGATCAGTTGGATTTTGAATTTGTTTTTCATTCTTCTTTCATTTCGGGTTAATAGTAATACAATAATTGCACTTGTTCAGCTGTTAAAAATGTGAGTGCAGGCTGATAGCTTTTCGCAATATTTAGTGGATATTTTAATATATTCTTCTGGTATTAAATTGTTCTGTAAAGTTCTGATGTGAAATCGTGCTACACTAACGTGCACAATTATTGAAATGTACTGAGCTAAGCTTCTAAGGAGTTTTAGCCCTGCTGCAACAAGTTGATTTTTTTTTTCCTCTTTTGAGCTTCATCACACAGGTAATTTCAATCACAGTTTATAGGTATTTAAATTGAACTGGGAACAAGATACTGACTAGAACTAAAAGGTACCTGTGATGAGTAGTGATAGTCTCATATTGTGGCTTTTGGCATTAGTCTGTTGTTGCTCACTTTTTAAACCTAGAGGATAATAGTTCTCCACAAAATCTAACCTTCATTCAGTAAATGCATTTATGGTTTATAAATTGTATATTCAATAAAGGGATGATGCTTTTCTCTCTTTTCATCAGCCTTAATTATATTGTAATCTTTAGTTAGTAACACATGAAGGTAAAAACATAAAGGCTACCCAGTGAGTATAAGGAAATCTCCTACAAAATGTTGAGGCATTTAGAAGTTTAATTTAAAGGAATCGGAAAAGAAAAGACTTTTGCTTTATTAACTCCTGGTAGCATTTCTGTATTTTAATACCATTTCTGTATTCATGCAGTTTAAACTATACACACTGAGAAGGATTATTTGCAGTACAGTAGAGTGTTTACATTTTTTGGAAAGGCTAGTAAGAGAAAGATTTTTTTTTATTCCCCTTAAGGTTTGAAAGTGGTACTTGTCACTTTCCATGGGCATTAGGGACTGTAGTGACAGCAAACAGCTAAATTGTAATAAAAAAGAGTTGCTTGAGGTATTGGCTTTAGCTTGTTGCATGCTTGTCTTGTTTCCTGTTTTAAATCTGATTGTTTCCTAGGGTAGTATTTGACTTCTGTACAGAAAATTATGCAATTTTTTAAAATTCAAATTTAACCAGGGATTTTTGGTAGGAAAACCAAGTAACGTTAGTGCTAAACTGTGTGCAGGTCTTAGAATATTGTGTATTATACAGCTGTTATTAATATAGTTTAATCAGAGGTGACTATTTATGTTTGAGCAGTGAATGTAAATACGTGGTAATCTTAAAACGAAGTATTCTCTAAAGCCATAATTCAGCAAGCCCACTTGAGCACATGTTAACTTCAGTAGGATTTAAACAAGTGCTGAAGTGCTTTGCTGAATAAAAATCAACTGCTAAACCAGTGCCTAAATCAGCTACAAATGTTCTGCTAGTATATTGATGGGATTATTTTTTTTAATCCGGCTCAGGCACAGTGTTTGTTCTCAATTTCTTTTGTTAAAGCTTTCTCAGAGTGGATCTAGTGAGTCACTTTGTTACCCCCTACCTTCATCCTGATGGAATCTTCCTTGTGCTAATCTGGGTGTCAGCTTCCTAACACCGTCTCTTTTGTAGTCACTCAAGCACTCTCCTTTGGGCTATGCCAGCCCTCATTTTACCTTGCAGGTTAACAATAGGTGTACTGTTATCCCTGAGTCCTTTTGAAGGTTCCCCTGTAGTGTCCAGCCCCTTATCCACTGACGACTCTCAGAAATGTCAGGGCTGCTATACCCCAAAGAAACCAGAATGCAAGATTCAGCTCTGGATCAGCACTTTGCATAATATTATAGCACTTAGATAGATTTATAGTGAAAACAAGAATACATTTATTATGGGGGAGCACAGTTTTTGTTGAGCTAGATCTGACACTTGTTTTTGACTAACTTTTGGCATCTGAATCCAAAAATGACTCCAGTTTTTTTCTATCACGTCAACTTTTTAAGGTACAGGATACCCTCCCTTTGTCCCAAAAATCATACAAAATGTACATACAAAGGAAAATAAAGAAAAAATTCCCTGAATATACTGTTTATTTAGAGTTATTTTATTCATGCAATGGCTATATATTGTTACTGTAAGTCAAATAGTGTACAAGTAGTAAAGTTCTGCTACCAAACATACATATTAAGGTAAAAATTTACGCTTATAGCTTTTCCTGGAGTGTTCAATCTGTGGACAATCTCGCCTGATGCTCCAACAATAATCAGCCATCATATGTACATCCCATCTACCTTGATACCGTGCCTCCATGACCTTCAAATCTTGGTGAAATCGTTCACCTTGCTCATCACTGACTGCACCAAGGTTTTTCGGGAAGTCAGCAAGATGGCTATGCAGAAAATGCACCTTGATGCTCATGTTGCAACCAAGCATTTTGAAGCTCTCCAAGAGTTTCTGGACAATTTTGGTGTAATTCTGTGCTCGTGTATTTCCAAGAAAGTCCTTGACAAGGTTTTTGAATGACAACCAAGCATTCTTTTGGAGTTCTGACATTGTCCCGATGAAATGTTCAACTTTAATGAGCTGCCGAATCTGTGGACTGTCAAACACACCGGCCTTTATCTTTTCAAACATCAGGCTAGGAAATGCCAAAATGAGATACTTGAAACAGTCTCCTTCAGTTGGCAAAGCTTTAACAAATTTCTTCATGAGACCCAGTTTTATGTGCAGAGATGGGAATATAATGTTCTTTCTGTCAACAAGTGGCTCATGTAGAATGTTTGGATCACCAGGTTTGAGGTCAGATCTTGGAGGCCAATTTGACTCCACCCAATGCTTCTCACGAGCTCTGCTGTCCCACATACACAGAAAACAGGGATACTTGGTGTATCTGCGTTGCTGACCAAGAAGGAAACAAACCATTTTAAGGTCAACACAGATGATCCAATTGTGCTTGTGATATTGCAACAGATCAATGACTCTCTTTATGTCTTCATATTCTTCACGAAAACAAACTGAATGGCCAATTGGGACTGCACCAAATAAATTGCCATTGTGGAGGAGGACACACTTCAAGCTCCGCTTTGAGCTATCGATGAACAGTTGCCATTCAGTTGCGTTATAGATTGGAATTCCCAATTCCTCCATTAAACCATGTATGTTATGGCAAGACACAAAGCCACTGTCACTTCGAAAGTACTGCAGAAATGCACTTTCTCTTGATCGAAAGTAGGATACCTTCGCTCCTTTTTCAAGCAAGTTTTTCTTGTGCAGTCTTGATGCTAGGATTTCTGAAGCCTTTTGGATAGTCCCAAATCTTGTGCCAAATCATTCAACTCATGCTGATCAAATCCCTTATGAACTGAGTCATCTTCAATTTCAAAATCTTCATCGTTCCTTTCACTTAGTTCTTCACCATACTCCTGTTTTTCGAAAGAGGGTAGTTCAATGAAAACTGGCACTGGGATTTCAGCTGAATGAGGCACTGGGCGTATAGTTGATGGTAGACTAGGATACTCTATTTTACATTTATTTTTCTTGTTATATCCTGACGTTTTCACTATACAAAAGTAACAGTCACTTGAATGGTCTCTGGGCTCTCGCCAAACCATAGGTATACCAAATGGCAATTTATCCCGTGTCCCCTTCGTCCACATCTGTAAACTCTCGACACACTGCTTGCACACCTTGTGAGGAGCCCAAGACTTTTCTTGATCACCAAGTTTTACTTTAAAATATGCAAAATAGGCTTGCCTGACAAATGTGCTGATGTTTGTCCTTTGAATGGTGAAACTGCCACAGATATAACAAAACAAATTAGGGTTGTTTAGGCACTTATGATGAGAAATAGCAGAGGCAGACATGATCTGAAGGAAAGGAAATAAGTACGTATGTAAATAAAAAAATAAATTCTGCTAACTCCTTGTATACAGACAAGAACTCGGACTACACTTCGGAATACAATTCACTATATAGAGTGGCACACAGCCTCTCACCACACTATCTCATGCGTAACTGAATAGCCCAGACAAATATGAACCTGTCGCTGGTCTCCAAGGTCGTCCCCCACCCCTTCCCACTCGAGGGAGGTTTGCTCTCAGCCAATAGGAGAGCACTAGTGCTTCCCTCGATCCAGGCTCAATCCAGCCTAGAGTGGTCGCATTAAGATAAGCTGTAGAGAAAAAACTTGACGTGATAGAAGAAAACTAACTGCAGTTTTGAAATCAGCATGCCTATTTAAGTCTAAAACAGCTGAAAAATCAAACTCAACAGGAATTATGTTAAAAATTGTTCCCCAGTGAAAAATTCAACTGATGGGGAGTAAGGATACTGGAGACAAAAGGTCACATATAAAACAAAATCATAACATGTTTTCTAGAGAATAAACTTAACTAACAGGTTAACTTCCTGTATAAAGAAGTTTATCTCAATCAACATCTTTTGCAGCTTTTCAGCCAAGGTTGGCTGAGATTCCATTTTCACAAATGTTCATGCACTGCTTGTTTACTTTTTAGGTGCGAGATGGGGGCGGGGGAATGTCATCTTTGGCTTCTATTTATATCCCCAAAGTTCATAGTCTGCACTCAAAGACAGTGTAACCACCTGGGCCTTTATTTTTCTGTGTGCTGCTGGCCTGTTGACTTCACATCTCTTCATTGTATTCGTTTGTAATTGGGCATCTATTGTATTAGCTTAAAATGCATAATTGTCATCCCAACAGAGACAGGTGAATTAACATATTTTGTCTGACAGAAAACCTATTACTTCACCTCTGCTGGTGACTCATAGCTTGATGGAGACATTAAGAATGTATTTTCAGTATATATACATAATTCCTTACAAAATATCTGTACATACATTTCACAACAATATTAATGATTAGTGTGACCCTGGCTTTCATTTAAAACCTCACATGACATTTTTTTTTAAAACCAGAATGTAGTTCGGAACCAGGACATTCCTGTCGCCCAGTTGCTGGTTGGTATTAATATAAGTGGAGCTCTGCACAAAAGTCTCCCTTGATATCACTGCAAATTACGGTGTTTAATCAGCAAGCATTTCTGACTCATTTCATTTAATATTATCAATTCCCAGGATTTCTTTAATTAGGGATAATTTACTCAAAATAGTAAACATTTTTCATTATATATTTTAAAAATCTTAGCCATGTGACCTTCTTAAATGTTGGCAAAGTATTTTTTTTATTTGTAGAAAATAAACAGACATTAAAATTAGTGCAGCAAAAATCAATATCAGTTAGTTTCAGCTTTGTTGCTATTTACCACTATCTGAGAGAGATTCAGCAGCAGATGCAGGAGTGTTTTGCAGTCTCGTCATTAGTGATTGCTTTGGACATTGTTGCTGAAATGGCAAAGTGAAAACACCTAGGTGTATAGAAAGAAATAAACATGACATTTCAGTGAACTTATTTTACTCAGTGAACTACAAATGATTCTGAGATAGCTATTTACGTAAGGAAAGGAGATACTTTTACATCTTGGAGGAGAGGAAGATGATCAGGAACAGTCAGCATGGATTTGCCAAGGGCAAGTCATGCCTGACCAATCTGATTGCCTTTTATGATGAGATGACTGGATCTGGGGATATGGGGAAAACGGTGGACGTGATATACCCTGACTATAGCAAAGCTTTTGATATGGTCTCCCACAGAATTCTTGACAGCAAGTTAAAGAAGTATGGGTTGGAGGGTAGTGATAGGATTCAGAGTGACATAGGCAAATGAGAAAATTGGGCCAAAAGAAATCTGATGTGGATAAGTGTAGAGTCCAGCACGTAGGACGAAAGAATCCCATGCACTTCTACGGACTGGGGACCGACTGGTTAGGCAGCAGTTCTGCAGAAAAGGACCTGGGCGTTACAGTGGTCAAGAAGCTAGATATGAGTCAGCAGTGTGCCCTGGTTGCCAAGAAGGCTACCAGTATGTTGGGCTGCATTAGTAGGAACATTATCAGCAGATCGAGGGCAGTGATTATTCCCTTCTATTCAGCACTGATGAAGCCACATCTGGAGTATTGTGCCCATTTTTGGGCCCCCTACTACAAAAAGGAGGTGGACAAATTGGATAGAGCCCAGTAGAGGGCAACACAAGTGATTAGGGGGCTGGAGCACATGACTTATGAGGAGAGGCTAAGATAACTTGGCTCGTTTAGACTGCATTAGAGAAGAATGAGGGGAATTTGATAGCAGCCTTTAACTACCTGAAAGGGGGGTCCAGGGAGGATGGAGCTAGGCTATTTTCGTTGGTGATAGATGACAGTACTACGAGCAATGGTCTCAAGTTGCTGTGGGTGAGGTCTAGGTTGGATATTAGGAAAAACGTTTTCACTCGGAGGGTGGTGAAGCGCTGAAATAGGTTTCCTAAGGAGATGGTGGAATCTCCATCCTTAGAGGTTTTTAAGGCCTAGTTTGAGAAGTGCCGCCTAGGATGATTTAGTTGGAGTTGGTCTTGCTTTGAGCAGGGGAGGGTGGACTAGATGACCTCCCAAGGTCCCTTCCAACCTTAGTCTTCTATGATTCTGTGATCTAACCCATTGAAGGTATGTAAAATAAATTTTTCCGGGTTCATGACATGTCCACAATGTATGAGCTCAGACCAACATATCTTATTTTGTTGACTTCTAGTCCACTAAGATTACAAAACAATATCAAAGGGATAGTACAGAATCCTGAATCCGACAGTCAATTTAAAAATCAAATTATGCACTACTACAGGGTTTTCAGCTTTTATATAGGTAAATTATATAACAAGTGGAATTTATCTAGAAAGGCAGGTCAGTGCCATTCACAGGAGCCTTAATTTATTAAACAATATAATATAAATACAATAGAATATTTCAGTACTAAAATAGCATCAAACTTTTCTACTTAATAAAAGGCTCAGTAGCTGAAACAATGCTTCATAATCACCCTAGACCTATCCCTGCTATTGACTTTAAAGTAAATAACTTTCAAACACTTTTGTATTATACACTCTTATTAAAGTAAATGTCTTCTTTGTTAAACACATAAGAAAAATAATTGCTAAGATATTTGTCTATTATCAGAATTTTGATGAATGTTGTATTTCAGTCATATGATAAAAACTGTATTCTGAAATACGTAATTTTATAATTGGAGGTAGTCACTTCCAGCTTTATTCTTCTGTTCCAATGACAGATGACATTTACAGTATCATAACTTGCTAGATGTCATATAACTTATTGCAAAATCTGTTTGTCTACTGAGTTTACCTTCGTGCATTTTGTTTGTTCTTTGGAACACTTCTGTTCAAATAGAAGAAGTGGATAATCATTTACTCCTTGTGTTGTCTTTGTGGACAGCATGAAAATTCAAAGTTCTGATTTTTTTGTGAAGACTGAACATGTAGCAGAAAAGTAGATTCTGAGCCAGTGATGAGGTTTTTAAGTTGAGGCTTGACAAAACCCTCACCGGGATGATTTAGCTGAGGATAGTCCTGCTTTGAGCGGGGATTTGGACTAGATGACCTCCTGAAGTCCCTTTCAATTCTAATATTCTATGATTCTATCTATGATATATGTCCAGGAAAATCCATATCCTAAACTTTGCACCTTTTCTGTTGTTAGAATGATAATAAATTATGCCAGTTTTCCAGTTAATGTACCTTGAGATGGCAAAAGTAATATTAACTAGAAAAAAAACTTGCATATCATAGGGTGATATCTGATAATTTACCATGTTAATTAAGAGGCTTCAAGCTGCAATCTTCCATATATAAAATGAATGCACTCTAGTTCTGACCAAAATTGTTATCTATTTGTGACTGATGTTGGGGTGTTCTTTAATAATTAGTAATATCATACCTGGATCTGTCACTAATATGGGGTGTTTGTACTATAAATGGCGTGGATATTTCATTTTAGGGATCTGTCAGGGTAGCAGAGCCTATCCACTTGGGGAAAGAGACAAATGGCCCTTTCTAATGGTCCCCTAACATTTTACATTTAAGGGTCATTAAGAGACCGTGATAGAGTGAGTAGATTTAATGCCTCTAATCCATCCTCATGGGGAGGGTCCAAACCAGTTTGAACAAAAGGGAACCAGACTTATAGATCCACAAATACACACACACAGAGGAGGATCTGGGCTTACTAGGAGAATGTTGGTTCTCTTCCTGTAACTTAATTATCTAATTCACTTTGTAGAAAAGTGTAGGATTAAATGAGATTATGTCTAGGAACAAGGAATACAGATGATACCTATAGAATGGTCGACTTGTATCCTGGAAAGAATTTAGGGGCCACAGTGGACAAGCAACTGAATATGATCTTCCAGTGTGATGATGTGGCAAAAAGGGCCAGTGTGATCCTCAGATGTATAAATGGAGGAGTAGTAAATAGGAGACAGGAGATGATTTTACCTCTCTGTGCAGAACTGGTGCGGTACAGGAATACTGCATACAGTTCTGGTTTCCACTTATTAAAAAGGAAATTGAAAAATTGGAAAACATGCAGAACAGAGCCAAGTGATTGGAGAGCTGAAGAAAATGTTTTACAATGAGAGATTTAAAGAGCTCAATCCATTATAGTTTATCGAAAAGTAGATTGAGAAGTTACTTGATTACAGTGTATAAGTACCTTCATGAGGAGAAAATCATCACCATTGTCCGTCGTTGTCATCCTCAACTTCATCCATAGAAAATCCCAAAGGGACATAGCCTCCTTGCAAATTGAGCACCACTCCAGTTGACCTCTGGCTAGTTTCTTGATATGGTCTAGCTGGATGTTCAGTCCATGTCCATCATCATTAATCTTATCACACTACCAAAACTTTTGGTGACTATGCGGCTCTTTAGAGAGAGAATACCAGTTACTTCAATAAAGTACTCTCTAATCTAGCACAGAGTCAAATAACTAGAACCAATGGAGCCAGACAAATTCAAATTAGAAATTAGGTACAAATGTTTAATAGTGAGGCTGATGAGCTGATGGAGAAAACTACTAACGGAAGTGGTAGATTCTCTAACTCTTGATGTCTTTAAATCAAGACTGGATGCCTTTCTGACAGATATATTTTTGACAAACATAAGCTATACATTAGTCAAATGCAAAGTATTGGGCTCAGTACAGGAGTAAGTGGGTGAAATTTAATAGCCTGAGATATATGGGAGGTCAGAAGAGGTGATCTAATGGTCCCTTCTGGCCCTAAAGTCTATGAATTAAATACATGTTGTCTGTTGTCTTAAAATTTCTTTTTCTCTAATGCTTCGTTCCAACTATTAAATAAAACTATTTTTTTAAAGAAAGCTGTTGGTCATTTATCACTGACCGCAGGTTTCTGAAGGGAAGAAGCATAGATGCCCTAAATCCAGTTGGTTCCATAGGTCGATAAGTAGTCGGTATGAATGAGGTAGTGTATCTAGGTCACAGTCTAAGAATGAAGGAATCAGGAAATTCCACACTGCGACAGGTAAGGGCAAGATCAGAAAGGGGTGAGAAATGCAGCTATGCTGTAATTGTGACACTATTATAAACACTTTATTTCATTATGTACATCACATTATGGCATGCTCAGTCTTTGACTCCAAAAAATATCCGTGTAGCTGGGAAGGGAGGCATTCTTTGCTTCAGGTATCGTGTTTAATTTAAGAATTGTATTTCAGTCACTCATAGGATAGGATTGTTACGACAAAAGAAACACCTGTGGACAGAAGAAAACTGGTGAGTTGGGTTGGCATTGCTGGCTAGGTACATATACATAGTGAGAGAGAAATAATTTTAATAAAGGAAATGAAAACTCATACCCACACAACATGAATCAGTACAAGTAAGAAATTAATCAACAATCTCGTCTGTTGCTACATTTATTGTGGTTTGCAATATATGGTAAACTTAATCAGTGTTTTTATCCTACCTTATCAGTAATCTTCGTCATTTGTTCTCTGTGGTTCTATGATTTAAAGGTTGGAAATGCAACTATTAGCATTTAAAACCTTCTTAGAATTCCCCTCCCTTCCCCTGGCCGCTACACCAGTTATCTTAAAAATGTTCTGACCTTTAATCATACAATTTGTTACATAGTATATAATGGTTTAGGCAAATAAAAAATTCTATTATTTTCAAAGTCTGGTTGATGACTGAATGTTGGTGAATTTCCCATCTTGATGGCTTTTGTCACTGAAATATTAATCCTGACTGGAGATTTCAGTTAGTACAAATGTTTCTATAGTATGCAATGCACTGAGAAACCCTGAGGGTTGACACGGGATAATTTCTCCATTTCAGCTGGTTGAATGAACTGTCTGATGAATTCTCGTATTTTGAAGGAGACAGCTGTTACACTATAATTCTTTCATATGTTTCAGGAAAGACTTTTTGGTTTGACATTTTTATGTATATAAGCTGTTCTTGGCTTTCCTTCTGTGCCTTGAATAAGGGTCTGTTATGCAAAGGCGTTCTAATGCTATTCCTTGAGTGCAGTGGGAAAAGCTAGTCTTCATGACTAAATTATCTCCTGAGAGATGATGGAAAGCTCTGTTTGGGTTTTAAAAAGTTTTTGGGCCTTCAGTTACCCCCCTTTATTACTAATTGTGCATGTTTAATCTTTGACGTTCCTTCACAACTCTTTACTTACTTCATTAGTAGGTTGAGGGAAATGATTATTCTATTTGGCATTGGTGAGGCTGCATTTGGAGTACTGTGTCCAGTTTTGGGCCCCCCACTACAAAAAGCATGTGGACAAATTGGATAGAGTCCAGCAGAGGACAACAAAAATGATTAGGGGGCTGGAGCACCTGACGTATGAGGAGAGGCTGAGGGAACTAGGCTTGTTTAGTCTGGAAAAGAGAAGAATGAGGGGGGATTTGATAGCAGTCTTTAACTACCTGAAAAGGGATTCCAGGAAAGATGGAGCTAGGCTGTTTTCAATGGTAGTAGATGACAGAACAAGTAGCAATGGTCTCAAGTTGCTGTGGGTGAGGTCTACGTTGGATATTAGGAAAACGTTTTCACTAGTAGGGTGGTGAAGCATTGGAACAGGTTACCTAGGGAGATGGTGGAATCTCTATCTTTAGAGGTTTTTAAGCTGCAGCTTGACAAAACCCTGGTTGGGATGATTTAGCTGAGGTTAGTCCTGCTTTGAGCAGGGGGTGAGACTAGATGACCTCCTAAGGTCCCTTCCAACTCTAATCTTCTATGATTCTATGATCACTTTCTACATATCCTGCAGCTACAGATTTTACTTTAAGTCCAAGAAATATGACCAACTACTGCTAGTAGTTTTTTGTTCTAAATGCTACTCTTCATTCATTACAAGAGTTTGTGAAATCGTAGCGTTGGGGCCTGCAAATAGCAACTCTTAGAGAAGCAAAAAAAATACAACTCCAAAAAAGCAAAAACAAAATGAACTAGCAACACACTTGAAATAAAATCCAAAAGAAACTTATTTTTATGAGCCTTCCTTTCATTTGCAACTTTTGGAGTTTACAGTCCTTTCTGTTAGACTTCACTCTGCAGTGTAGACATACCCTATTTAATTTCAGTCAACTTTCACTCAATGAACTAAAGAAGTCAGAGGAGCGTGATCACACCACATGCATTGCATCAGGGATTTGCGTCACCACGAGCCATGCTTGCCTCAGTAATCAAAGCAGTGCCTTTTGGGAAGGTTGTTCTCCTATGATGTAACATGCTTCCTCCTTCCTCCCCTCTTGTCGAAAACGAAAAGACAAACATTTTTTGCGCCGTTTTTACAAATCTGTTTCTGCTGCGCGCACGCCATTGATGGAGAGGCATGGAGACAACTCAGCTGTGCACAATAATTGTGACCATCACAAGTACCTCATGACTTATTCCACAGTATTTTCAAGGCCGGGACAGGAGCCGCAGCGCAGAGAATTGCGGTGTTTCTGAAGCCACCTTGCTACAAGCCATAGAACAAAACAATTCCCATTTGCCGCATGCTGTCACGTACCGTCATTCAGTGGAGTGCTGCTTCCGGCCACTTTCCTTAAACTTTGCAAAGAGCTGTCCCCAGCCCTGAAACACATGAATACTCCCTTGAGAGCAGCTGTGACAATGGAGAAGTGAGTGGTCATCGCTCTGTGGAAGCTAACAACCCCAGACTGCTAACAGTCAGTTGGGAATCAGCTCAGAGTCGCTAAATCAACCGTGGGAGCTGCTGCGATACAAGTATGCAGGGCCATCTATAGCCTTCTGCTAAGAAGGGTAGTGACTGTGGGAAATGTGCAGATATAGTAGAGGGGTTTGCTGCAGTGGGGTTCCCAAACTGTGGTGGGGCCATAGATGGCACGCACATCCCTATCTTAGCACTGGACCAACTTGCCACAGAGTACATAAACCAAAAGGGATACTTCTCAATGGTGTTGTGGGCCCTTGTGAACCACAGAGGATGATTCCCTGACATCAGTGTGGGGTGATCTAGAAAGGTCCATGATGCACACATCTTTAGGAACTCAGATCTGTTTGAAAAGATGCAGTGGGACTCTTTCTTTCCCAACCAAAAAATAATTACCAGCACTGCGCCTCAGGGAAGCACTGAAAACCCATTTTTGCAATGAACTGCAGTGTAATGTATGTCTCTGTCACTGCTGTCCCTTCCCTTCCCATACCTCACCCTCACACCATCATTCCCTGCCCCCTCTTTTTCCACCAACAATTCCCGCGCTCTCAATGAATAAAGAGTAATGTTTTTTAAAGATGTAAAATTTGATTGGTGATCTGTTGCAGTGGGGGCAAAGTAAGATAATTTAACATTCTCATAAGTCTGATAGGAGATCCAGAGCCAAGTGTGGCCCGGTCTACACTTACCTTGGCGATTCGGCGGCAGTCGACAGGAGATACGCAAGTGACATAAATCACTTGCGTATCTCCCGTCGACTTCGCAGCGTCTCCTCCGCACGGCGTCCATACTGTGCTGTGTCGAAGGGAACAGCGCTCCCCTCGACGCAGCGCTACTCCGCTTACGGGGGTGGTTTTCCTGCGTCGCTTCCTGGATCAACTGAGCGCGTCTATGCAGACCGCTCAGTCGATCCAGAGCAATCGATGTGATGGCGGCGAATTTGCCGCCGTCAGTGTAGACCCAGCCTGTGACTGCAAACAGCAAAGCACGCACATTCCCGGTTCTTAAAGGGGCCGTCTGCTCTTTCTGCTCCCCTCCACCGGCGTGGAGGGAAGCATGTATTGCACCCTGCTCAACCTTCTCCTAGAGTGCTTGGGAGTAGGGACTGGGAAATAGCTTGTCAGCTGAGTGTTTTGCAGGGGCTGCAGAGGAAGTCTGTCTTGCTGTTGCTCTTCCTGGAGCTCTAGCAGACACCTCAGCATGTCAGACTGATCCCTCATAATATGCAACATCTCCTCTTGCTTTGCACGCTCTTGCTTCTGGATTGATTTTCTGTTTTCCATGTCTATGTTCAGTTTCTCTGACAATGACATTCTCCAGGCTCTGAGCTCTGTGTCGGCAGCCGTAGAGGCATTCGTTAGTTCATTGGACATGTCATGCCGAGGATTTTTTTTCACCTTCTAATCTGGGAAAGGTGCTCTGCAGGAGTAGAAACAGGGGTGAAGGCCGATCCATCCACTGTAAGCCAAGCAAAGCAAAATGCTTCCATTGTTAGGTGGTCCCATGAACGAAAAGCAACGTTACAATGTAAAAAGAACCCCCCCTTCATATTCACAAAGCAACGCCAGACCTGCATACCAATCTGTACGTATTGCATGGGTTGAAGTGGCATTTCAGCCATGGTGAGTAAGGGGCCGTTGCATCCATTATAGGGAAGTCCCTGTAGCACTAAATTCCCCAATCCACACTTAACCAAGGAGCTGGATCACTGGGCTCCCTTTTACTATCCCAAAGTCTGGTTTGGGAGGATGTGGTCCAAAGGGTTTGAGGAGGGTGTGGATGAAGTGTCGCTGGAGCAAACATAGGGGCACCCGTTTCCAGACTCCTAACACCCAGGACAACAGTGTCATGGCTAGGAATTGCATGTGGTGGGGTCCAGAGGAATAACACACAGTGACTTTATTAGTCGGGTACTGTGAACTTGTGCCATCTTCCATAGGTGGCCATGTGTGATATCAGTCTCCTGAGGGTAACACGGGCGGAAAGGGAATATTTGCTGTAAGCATCTGGGTATCTGGCCCTTATGCTGCTATGCTGTGTTGCACAATGATGCCTGCTCATTTAATAGCAGAGTGGTGGGGAAAATGTTCTAATGTGGCAGAAGAAATAAAGCTGCTTTTCCCAGAAGCCTTCTGCAAAGAATTGCAGAGTATGTGCATGAAAGTTTCCTGAAGATATCCACCGAGGATTCTTGGAGCATTCCTGTGCACATAAATAGTCTGTTCCAGACATAACCCTCTGCTTAAGTGGACCAGCACCCAGGAAGCCTGTCTCCACAAACACACACACTCCTTTTTTCACATAAATAAAAAGCTAGACTGGGGCTATAACCACAGATTTGCTATACACACTCACCAGATGTGCGTTCCCCGGCATCTTGGTCACTGTCCTGCATCCGGCTGGGCTGCTCTGGGGTAACAAACTGTTCCTGACTCTGAGGGAGAATGGATACCCCGCTCGTGTGCCCCTTGTTCTCCTCATACTCCTCTCATCCACAGTGTCTTCCTCATTCATCCCGGACTGGGATTCAACAGAGGTATCTGTGCTACGTGGTGGTACAGTGGTGGGGTCACCACTGACAATTGCATGTAGCTCCTCATAAAAGCAGCATGTCTTTGGTGACGAGATGGAATTACTGTTCGCTTCCCTAGTTTTCTGATATGCTTGCCTCAGCTTTTTTATTTTAATGCAGCACTGCTGCATGTCCCTGTCGTGGCTCTTCTCCACTATACCATGCAATATCTTCTTGTAGATATCTAAATTTCTTTTGCTGGCTTGGACCTGGGCCAGAACAGGCTCTTTGCCCCATAGGCTGATGAGATCGAAAACGTGAAGCCGACTCCAGGCTGGAATGTGTTTGGGGCATGCAGTCAGCTACAAAGCTTTCTCCATGCTGACTAAACAGGAAATTGGAATTCAAAATTTCTCAGGGCTTGAGGAGAGGGGCTGTTTCCTGTGCACCTGGCTGTGGTACAGCAGAGGGCAACTGTCCAGAGAAGTCACAACAGAGAATTCTGGGAGGCCAATGGCGTTGATTTACGTTGCTCTGCCTACAGTGATGCTCATTTGAGCCATATAATTTGACTTCAGACTACACCACTTGTGGAGGTGGTTTTATTAAGTCCATTTTACTGCGAGTTAGGTCAGCAGAACTGACATGGCAGTGGAGACGCATACTTTATGTGGTTGAGGTAAGCCGCATTATGTCAACCTACGTTACCAGTATAGACCAGGCCTTAGAGTCTGTTTTTCTTTTGGTGCTCCGGCTCACCTAGTGAAAACATATTCCTACAAAGACTCCAGGGAAGAATGTTCTCTGGACGAGGTAATGCCTCAGTTTTTCTTTCTTGGATTCAGCTTTCCTAAAGTGTGTTGGCAATTTCTTTGCCTGTCAGCCTTCCCAGATATTGTATATTTGGAAATATTCCCTTTCAACCCGTGTTTGCCATCTATGTTATGCTGTAATTAACTGAGTCATTTCTAGCTGCTTAAGGACTCGTGAAGAATTGTTGCAATTTTCCTCCATTAATGAGAAACAAATCACTGAAGTTTTTTATTTTTTTACCCCAGATCCCTTAATCTGGAGTTTTGAACATTAAAATAGAAGTTAGATCTACATTAACTCATGGTAATTACCCAATTCACAGTACTTAGCAGGATATTCTTCGTACCCTAAGTGAGAATCGCAATGGTAAAAATTGTTGTACAACTGAAACAAGCAGACAATTGTTGTACAACTGAAGCAAGAAGACAAGCTTGAAACACAACATACTCATTTTAACTCACGAGAACTAAAATACTTGTCAGTTGGTGGGTGATCAGTCATTGTTGTTCTTTTTTTACATTATGTGCGTGTTGTATAGTATGGAGAGGGTTTCTAATATGTGAAAGAATATGATTGTTTAAATGAACATAATGCACTCTCTTTAATGATGAAATGTAGGTATAATCCAGACTAAACAAAGCAAAATTGGATTTACAAACCCTCTTTATCAGATATGTTTTTATGGTTTGGCAGTTTGCTTGTTCAGCTTCAGAGTTCAGAAGTAATGAGGCTATCCAGGCAAAATTTAAAAACATCATAGGGGAACAATTTACTGTAACAACAACAACCTGTTGCAGAATGAGCAGTTTCCCTTCTCAAAGAGGAACACAACTGAGTTCCATATATTTCTTTCAACGGCTAGCCTCTTCCATCTGCCAGAAGTATGAATTTCTTTCAAAGGCCACTATAGGAACATACCTGGTGCTGCCCAATTGCTGTGCTCTTGCAACCTAATTTGGACCAGCTGGTGAAGAAGTGGTGGAAACCCCTCACACTCTCGCTGTGTCTAGAAGACAGTGGATAAGAAAAATATGCTTATCAAGTGTGCTAGTGGTGCTCTCACTTTCGTCACAACTGGGTGGCTCAGGCAGCCTTGGGCTGAGGGAAAACTCACCACATTTACACTACTGAAGCTGGAGCTGTGGTGTAACTTCTTTGGGGCAGACGAATATGACCAAAATAACCTCAGCACCATAGCTCCAGATTCTAGAGGCAGTACTGTGAATGTGGTCAATCTTCCCTCCAGTCAGGGGTGCCTGAACAACCAAGATTGTGTACGTGTGCGTGCGCACATGTGTGTGTAGTGTATGTTTGGGGGGGGGGAGGTGAGGGGAAACCCAGCTCCCAAATAACTTACACATACACTACATTTTAAAAATAGTACTTTGTCTATTTCTCTTCTCCCAAACTTTGTTAAATTTAGAATAATTCTACATCAAGCAGCATAAAATACATCAAAAGCATTTACTTTTAAGGAAATTTAAAAATGATAATCTGTTAAAAAATGTAAAATAACAGCATATGTGAATGCAATGCATCCGAGGGTGCTGAGGGAGTTGGCTGATGTGATTTCAGAGCCATTGGCTATTGTCTTTGAAAGCTTGTGGCAATTGTGGGAGGACCCTGATGACTGGAAAAAGGCAAATACAGTGCCCATCTTCAAGAAAGGGAAGAAATAGGATCCAGGGAACTACAGGCCAGTTAGCCTCACCCCAATCCCTGGAAAAGTCATGGAGCAGGTCTTCAAGGAATCCATTTTGAGGCACTTGGAAGAGAGGAAGGTGATCAGGAACAGTCAACATGGTTTCACCAAGGGAAAGTCATGCCTGACCAACCTGATTGCCTTGTATGAAGAGGTGACTGGCTCTGTGGATGTTAGAAAAGTGGTGGATGTGATATACCTTGACTTTAGCAAAGCTTTTGATACAGTCTACCACAGTATTCTTAACAGCAAGTTAAAAAAGTATGTGTTGGATGAATGGACTATAAAATGGATAGAGAACTGGCTATAGCATAGGGCTCAATGAGTAGTGATCAATGGCTCCATGTCTTGCTAGCAGCCGGTCACAAGCAGAGTGCCCGAGGGGTCAGTCCTGGGGCTGGTTTTGTTCAACGTCTTCATTAATGATCTGGAGAATGGGGTAGATTGCACTCGCAGCAAGTTTGCAGATGACACTAAGCTAGGGGGAGTGGTAGATACCCTGGAAGGTAGGGATAGGATACAGAAGGACTGAAACAAATGGGAGGATTGGGCCAAAAGAAATCTGATGAGGTTCAACAAGGACAAGTGCAGAGTCCTGCACTTAGGATGGAAGAATCCCATGAACAGCTACAGACTGGGCACCGATGAGCTAGGCAGCAGTTCTGCAGAAAAGGACCTGGGGGTTACAGTGGATAAGAAGCTGGATATGAGTCAGCAGTGTGCCCTGGTTGCCAAGAAGGCTAATAGCATATTGCGCTGCATTAGTAGGAGCATTGCCAGCAGATCGCGGGAAGTGATTATTTCCCTATATTCCGCATTGGTGAGGCCGTATTTGGAGTACTGTGTCCAGTTTTGGGCCCTCCACTACAAAAAGGATGTCGACAAGCTGGAGAGAGTCCAGTGGAGGGCAACAAAAATGAATAGGGGGCTGGAGCGCAAGACTTATGAGGAGGGGCTGAAGGAACTAGGCTTGTTTAGTCTGTAGAAGAGAAGGATGAGGGGGAATTTGATAGCAGCCTTTAACTACCTGAAAGGGGGTTCCAGTGAGGATGGAGCTAGGCTGTTCTCAGTGGTGGCAGTTGACAGAACAAGGAACAATGGTCTCAAGTTGCAGTGGGGGAGGTCTAGGTTGGAGATTAGGAAGAAGTTTTTCTCTAGGGGGTGGTGAAGCACTGGAATGGGTTACCTAGGGAGGTGGTGGAATCTCCATCTTTAGATGTTTTTAAGCTACGGCTTGACAAAAGCCTCATTGTGATGATTTAGCTGAGGTTGATCCTGCTTTGAGCAGGGGGGTGGACTAGATGACCTCCTGAGGTCCCTTTCAACTGTAATATTCTATGATTCTATGTATATTTTACTTTGACATATTGTATACTTGCATTAAAGTTTGAAAATATGATGTCTAGAGAAATTAATCAATTAGAAAGAAATACAGCTGCTGGTATATTATTTGCATGGACATTTTATCTTTAATGATCACCACTTTCAGTTATTGAAGTTCTAAAATGCCCTGTAATGCTGTAATTTTTAGATTGAGCATCTTATTCAAAAAAATCCAGTCATACTTAGCAAAATATTTCACTATGCAATAGTGGGTTCATAAATAATCAAAAATAATTTTAAACAGACATGCTAGTCTGTATTCAAATATTTTTTCTATGTATCTTGTTATAGCAGATCATGTCTCCTAAGATGCCAGCCCTCTAATATATAATCTTCTCCGAAACAATCACAGGGATTACTCTCTCCAAATGTAAAAACATTGTATAAAATATTTTATTCAGGGTTTGGTAATGAAGAAAGTGAGCTGCTTTGATGGCATTGTGCTCAAATCAGTGCATAATCGAGGCAGATGCTGTCCAACCTTCCTCTGCTCATCAGTGGATAATAGCCCTGAGCTAACATAACTATTCTTAGTTTCAGAACTTTCTTTAGAAGAAACTGCCAGTCTTGTGAAGTTGTGCCAAATATGTGGAGATTTTTAATATATTTATAAGGTACAAACCCAAAATAAAAAAGGAATTCCCACGCCACTACACCTGGTGAGTTGGAGACATGGGGAAATGGAGCAGAGCCAGTCGGCTCCCTCTACAATCTTGTGCCTGGAGAGAAATGGCAGAACAACCAAAATGGAAATAGGAATTACAGACTTCTTAATTTCCTGCCAGAGATGAAAGAGAAAATGATCTGTTGGTTAAAATGCACAACAGTCAAAGATCTGAATTATGTTCCTAGCTTTGCCACAGACTTCCTCTCTGATTGTGAGCAATTCAAATTATGAATTTCCCCATCTGTAGAATTAAAATTATAATACTTCTGCACCCCACATGGTCTTACAAACTGGATGACATAGAAGTGAAAAGTATTATTAATTAATTATATTATTCATAGAACTTATTGCTGGAAAATATTTTCCTAGCCCAGCTTCCACTTCCTGATTGTAAAGCGTGTTTTGGGAATAGTATGATGAAACTGGTAATATCATGGTTTTAAGGGAAGTTAATTATAAATGTTGCTCCAAGATAACATAATTGAATATGCAAGCTGCCAAAATCTTCTTTTAAATTTACTGACAGTATTCTAAATATAAGAATCTGCAAAAATGATTTTGTCTATATAAACACACAATGCCCATTTATAATAACTCAAATCTGCTTACTTGACTCCACTGTTCATTCAGTGGAGGGTTTGAACGGCTTATCAGGTCCTTCATGAAGAAGGAAGGAAATCCCTCTCACCTACGCACACACACATCTGCCACCTTCTTCATTTGTTTTAGATATAAGACTTGTTAGCCATGATCAAACCTGATTTTCTTAACAGCTTCTGTCTCTTTTCACATGCTTCAAATTTTCAAGTTCACAATTTTGGAATTACTGGTAGAAACATTCAAAATAGCTTAAATGACTAAACTTCCTGGATATCGGTTTCCTTTAGTTCTTAAGGAATTAGCACATTGGCAACCGTTTGGAAACATGCATAGCTCTTACTCCTAAAATCTGTTTGTGCAGACATTTTTACTGGAAGGCCTGCTCTATGCTTAAAATTTAGGTCAACATAGCTACATTGCATAGGGGCAACATAGCTATACAAGCCTACCCCTGGCATAGACGCAGTTGGTCGATGGAAGAATGCTTCCATTGACCTAATTACCGTGTCTTGGGTAGGTGGATTACCTACAGTGATGGGGGGAAAAAAATCTCCTTCTGTTGCTGTAAGCTGCGTCTTCACAATGGGGTTAGTGCAGCATAGCTGCCGCACCGTAGCTGTGCTGCTGTAGTCCCTGAAGCATAGAAAAACCCTAATGGAGGTTTTCAGTGGTGATTTCCTGAGGGATTAACAATATTAACTTGCAATATGGGAGTCAGGTGCACATTTTCTCTTTATGAATGAGAATCTGTAAATTAAAATGAAATGAATCATGAATTAAATTTCACTTAATTAGCTATGAATTTAAATTCATTCACCTTATGAATTAGAATACCAATCTTATATTTGAAAAGTAGTTTTATTCTGTAGTACAGAATGTAGATTTGCAGGGATCATCAGTGAGTGTCTCAGTTAATTGTGTTAATGTTTATTAAAAATAAGTAAGAGCCTAGAATTATACATATAATTCACAATTTAAAAATGTGTCAGTGAAGATGTGTTGGAAAGGGTCTAAGTTTGGAGTGAGTGTGTTTGTTTGCATTCTGTGGCCCACTAAACCACAGTCAGGTGCAAATAATGGAAAATAGATATCTGAGTATTCACTGCGTTTTAAAGACTGTGCAGTGTGTTCCACATTGTCTGCGTTACAGCTCCTGTGAAAGGCTAAATAGAAAATGTTCAATATTTTAAAAATCTCAACCCTGTTTTCTAAAGATTAAACTAGACTTGTTGTTCCTTCTTTAGCAAGTTCTACAAAACAAGTCAAGTGTAAGGTTTGTAAGATGAGCCATTTTTAGTTGGGTAAACAGAATTTAGGTAGAATGTATTACATTTTATTTTCAGTTATATAACTAAAAAATATCATATTCTACTCAGACTTTCCAAAAACCTTTGTGGTTGAGAACAAGATGTCACCATAGCCCTTCAAGCTCACCTCTCGTAGGCTTCTGTCGGCGTTTTTCTGTGTTTTGGGCTGACTGAAGCCAGAGCTGGAGCCAGAGCACATCTTATGAAGTAGGAGCCTGGTCTGTGCCTTTGAGAAGCCAAGCTTGATGATTATGTTCAGAGTCCCCTCTACCTCTCATTAGGATGAACCACAGTGAATTATCATTATAACAATCCAAGGCCAAACAGTTCTTTAAGAAAAGTTTATTAGACAATATAGAGAAAAACAGATTAAATAAAAATACACCATATGGAATTATATCTAATCTAACTCTGGGCAACAGGGTGGTCAAATTAGGTACAGTCTTGAAGTTACACGTTTAACTACTAGCTGTTCAGTTAATTCTCTCTGAAGCACCTGGCATTGGCCACTGTTGGAACACAGGATATTGGGTAGATGGACCACTGGACTGAACCAGTGTGGCCATTCTTATGTTAACTACTTACATCCTCAAGGTCAGCTCTTTGTGTCATTCCATCTTCAGGTCAGGTCCCATTCACCTTCTGTTAGCATCACAGCCTCTTGAGCCCATCTCTAATCAATGCATCCACTTCTGTGTCATCCTCCTTTCTCTCATGTCTGATTTATATTCCTAACAACCTTTAAAGTTACTTTGAAGTGTTATGTATGACCCTTACATTACCATAATAGCTGCATGTTTTCTATGGAGTCATAACACTCTGTTTATGTAGATGCAATGTGTAATCTCTGTCCCTTTCCCAATATGGGAGACATTGTATAATATGTATAATATAAAACATATTTACATGCACCATCCAATCAAGATTTCTTTTTCTCAATTTCCGTTCAGCATTTCAAAAACTCTTTGAACCTGCCCAGGTGTCAGCTTTCTTTGCATTCCCCAGAATAAAATGAATTTGCATGTTAATTGAACCATCTCCCCAAGAGGTCATCAACTGTCTTTCTTTGAAGTATGGAGTGTATTTGCAGCCATGACAGTCCTAGGATATTAGAGAAACAAATGGGTGGTTAATATCTTTTATTGGACAAACTTCTGTTGGAGAGAGACAAGCTTTTGAGCCACACAGAGCTCTTCTTCAGGTTTGGGAAAGGTACTCTCAGCGTCACAGCAAAATGCAAGGTAGAAAGGATTGTTTAGCATAAATAGTTTAGCACGTGTGATCGGCCATAAAGCCATACTCATTCAGTGTGTCTTAATTTTAGAGTGATAAAATTCATTAATTCCCTGTTTCCTGTAATACAAAATAAGTTTTATCAACAGGCAGAATCCAGCTGATTATACAAGCATGGATAAATTTCAACCCCAGGACTCTGAGAAGTTTATAATACAGAATGGAACTCAACCTTAACTGTAGCTTCCATTGCCACAGAAACTATTATTGTGACTAACTTTTATTCTTAACAAGTAATGTGACAGCAGGAATTGGTTGCTTTACAAAACGAAATAACTAATGTTTAAAAAATGTTCCATTTCTTGGTTTGGGGAAAATGTGGGTTGGTTTGTTTTTCAGTGCATTCTACCAAGCAGAATAACACTTATCCATTCTAAAACCAAAACTGGATTATAATCAGGCTTTTCTCTTGTCAAGTTGGAATTTAAATTCCATAGTTAATTTAAAAGCTGTTCTAAGCCTAAAGCAGAGTTGTCAGTGTCCATTTATTAAATAGATTTTCCCTATTGAAAGCAATGCTGTGTTCAGCAGGATGTTAATGCATTGTTAGAATCAAATTTCATGTAGGTCAGCCTAACCAAGGACAGGTCAAAAGATACCAGCTATTTAAGATGGTGTAAAATACAAGCATTAGTCAGTGCTTTTAAAAAATGTTATCTTTTTATTCTAAACGAATGGCTGATATTTACCTATTTGATCAACCTATTTGTATTTCCAAAGTATACGAAGAGCAAATAGTGAAATACATATTTTTAAAAAACCAACTGCTCTTAGCACTCAGATGCTGAAATATTATTATGATGGGTGTAGTATAAGAACCTGTATACAGAGACTACCGTACTTGGGTGGAATAGACATGAATTAGGATAGTAATGAAGGTGGTAATATATGTAATGCAGCGTTCTGTGTACTTACTATAGAGGCAAAGTTATAGCTGCTTTGCATTTTTCAGTGCTTTAAAGTTTTAAAGTGCCATATTTTATGTGAGTGGTTATTATTGATCTTACTTAATGCTTATATAACAGTATTCTCTGGGCACCGATCAGGATCATGGCCAAGGGATATATGAACAGTACAATCACATGACTCAGGGCTTACTGTCTGAAAGAATAAATGACACATAAATAGTGAGGGAGGCTGAAACAATCAAATATATACAATTTATATACATATAGGCATTTGTCATTTTTAAGGATGTTCTGTCTATCAAGTCTTTCATATTGGAGTGATAGCAATCCTACACCACCTCATGTTCTGGCCCATAATTTTTCTGATGCTGAACCATTTCAGATTTGCATGTTGAAATGATGCATAGCTTTTACAGAGACATATACTGGTCCCAGAAGATTCACTTGATTGATTTTTTTTAAATGTTACTTTTGAGGTTTTACTTTTTTGACAAAGCTATATTACCTACATGCATGGGGCAGAGCTCTAGCTTCACAAAATTCCCTCTAATGTCAAATGTTTCTTTGGTTTAGATAAAAACACTTCTATATTCACAAGGAATGAAAATTTCTATTGTAAGATGTTCAGATGAGGAAAACTATTAAGTACACTTCTTGATCGGCAGGCTTCTTTGGCAGTGAAGCAGGCTGGCGCCTTGGAGGCCCAGATTCAAGAATAATCTCTAGACTGTTGCCTGTCATGTTTCGAGGCTTTGTGTAAATGATGGATTTGAGGAGAATTGCTAGCCATGCTGGTCTCTTGGCATACGTTCTGCCAGGCTGTTTTGGATTATTACTAGCTTCCTGCATGGTAGCCACAGATAAGGTGCCTTGATGGCAAACAGATGTGAGTAGGCTGCAGTGTAAAATATAAGGTAAATGGTAGGTCCTAGAATGTAGATAGACAACTGAGGACTTCTGTCAAAACCATCTTTAAACCCGGGGCTGGGAAAATTGGGAAGAATTGTTAACCAGATGCTAGTGCAAGGCTTCCATGCAAAATAATGAGATAAATTTGATATTTTGAACCTTGCCAGTTTTCTACTTAACGTCCAATGCCGTTTGGGCCTATATATGTTAGCCTGTAATTCCATTTTACACATTTTTTTCCAGTTATTTTGAAATGTTTGTTTGTTTCTAGGCTTGACAAAAAGGCAGTATATTTTAAATGCTACCCATCATGAGTGGTTTTATCTAACGTATTGTTGTTTTGGAGACTTGGTGTCAGATTCTGCCACCCTTACTCACAGTTCGTAGTGCCTTACTGCACAAGTTTGTGCTATTTAGTTCAGTGGGACTATTAATGGAATAAGGTACGACTCAGCATGAATAAGGGTAGCACAGAATATGTCGTTTTGCACATAAGTGTTTTGCTCCTATGGCCCTAGGTGATCCAAAATTCTATTAAATTATATTACAAATTTAGTGTGACATTGGAATGAAAACATAAAGCTTATATTAGAAATCACTATTTGCAATATTCTAAAATCACCAATTGCAAAACACAATTTGTATGAGGTGACTGAAGCACAGAGTATACATTAGACTCTGACAATACCATACGTAGACATCTCAGCAATTAATTTTCTTATTTGCTTAACAAACACGATTTTTACTTCAATTGTGTATAATAGAAAAATATGTCTTGAGAAAGGTGATTGGTTTCTGTCTGAAGCAGCTACATAATTATAATTTAGAGAAGTCAATAGATCTCAAAGTAGACAAAGAAATAACTAAGACTTCTACTTGAATGAAAAATCACACAAGATCTGCAGGGGTATCAGTATTAAATTGTTTTTTCAGTAACTTCACTAAATTCTTTTCTGTCCTATTCTTGCTAAGTGATCTATCCATCTTAATATTTTTCCTATGTCTAAGTTCCTGTCTCTTAATGGCATCCTAATGCAATCTGAATTGACACATTTCACATCATTTAAACTCTGCTTACCTATTTATCATGCATAGGTCATACTTCAATAAGTGAAAGTCATTTCAAGGATCCTTTTGCTATTTTTCTAATTATCTGTTTCTATACTATAAATAAATTATTACTATTCTGGTCAGTCATTTTACAGTTATGATAAAAAATGTGTTCCTTCTCTCCCCTCTTCCCACATGCATAGTGAAGTTTTGAATGTGTTTTTTTTCTTCCTCCTATTCTGTTTGTGTCAACTTGACATGATATTAAAAACTGGAAACTGAAATGTTTTGTACAGCTGTTGCTGGCTTTGTAAGAAATGCAGAGATGACCTGGTTAGTGTGGCAGCTACTTTAAAACAGTTAGAATATCAAGTCAGTGCTTGCTGAGGCTAGGATTATATGTCACTCAGTCTTGTCAAAAATTCTATGAATATTCAATGAGGATTTTAATGTATTGTCATCAGGGAAGCAATTTCTATAGAGTCATATTAAATATGTTGTCATCTCTTCAGTTTAAATACATTGTTTTGCCCATGAAGTGACCTTAGGCAATTTTAAAATGGTCTCATTTTTTTCTATTTGGCTTACACCAAATACATTAATTTTGCCTAATAGGAATAAAACCTAATAGGGGATCTAATCGACTCATATAGGGCGAGGCAGAGTTCTAATAAATAATCAGTGTATAGGCCCACATATAACCAGGATTTGTCTTTGTAGTTTATGTGGAAATAAAAGATCTAAGGTACAGTCAGGTAATACAATAGTTGGATAACTCAAGCGTCTTAGTGAGAGTTATATTTTCCAAGTGGTGCCTATTGATTTGCCTTCACATTCCCATTGAAGATACTGGTGCTTGCACATCTAAATGATCATGTACTGTTTTGTAAATGTATTTGTGTGTGTTTAGGTGTCCTTTAGCTCTCACTGTCTAATTTGCTTCTAATTTGCATAATGGGGACTCTCATATTCTTGTGAATTGATTAGCCTGAAAAACACCTACTGTACATCAGGAAGAATATGTGTGGAGAAGTTTATTTTACTAGAAAGACTCATTTTCTTGAAATGACAGGTGTTAGAAGTAGACAAATCATCAGCCTCTGTAGCTCACAATGCCAAGATTATTCTGAAGGAGAAAGAAACAATATTTACAATCAGTGGTGATTTTTTTCCTAAATTATATACCTGTCTTCTTTCTGAAATAAGAAATGAGTGTGTATACTTAGTAGAAATGAAGTTTTTTTTCTAGAATGAGTTATTTCAGATTGTTTATTGAACGTGTCTTGAAACTGAATTGTGGACAAGAGGCTTGTTTGTTGCAGAAACCATTTTAGTTGAATTGGGAGACAACAGATTTATTGTCAGGTGGAATAGAATAGTGACTTCGAAAACCTCTAGTGAAATATTGCAAGAATAGAAAATTTTTTTAAAAAAAATATTCATTAGAAGTACTAATCAGTGTGGAATGATAAATATTTTTTTCTAATAACTTTATAGTGGACTGTCTATTAACTTGGTCCAACGGCGTTATTTACATCTGGGCCAAAATTTTTAAAGAAAAATGGTAATCCTTCACTTCTGGGTGTGCAATTTGAGACAATTGAAAGGGATGTGATTTTCAGAAGATGGGTACTCAGCACTTTCTGATAAACAGGCCTTGAAGACATCTCAAGTTGGGCAATCAAAGCCACTAGTCACTTTTTCACAAACAAAACTGTGAACGATAGTCATGTCGCTACATAAACTTGTCCATCCACATACCGAAGGCATATTAAAATCTCCTTTTTTTGCAAACTGGTATTCACTTGCTTGAACTCTGTAATTGGACTTGTGAAAAATGGCCCTAATTCCTCATTCGTATTGTTCTTCCTATCATATAGGTGCCTTAAGTACTTCATGCTAATTTATCCACCTAAGTTCATAGCTGCGTAAGCACAGCTAGTAACGCTCTATTTCGTCATTTCCTTCTGCACATACATAGCTAGGAGAGCCACTTACATTTAAAAATAAAGTGTGGCAGTATGAAAAGTAAAACAAAGCTTATTTTAAGAGACACTATTTGCAGTGTTTTATTCATGGTGCAAACCCATACATTTACATTACGTGATTAGTGCTAGAAAACATACTTTTGATCTGATGAAATCAGGGTGGATTAATTGAAATCAGCAAGCAGGAAAACTGGGTTTAAATAATTTAAATTATGTTTTCTGTTCTATTGTTTTGGTTATTTTCTCAAAGACAAGTTCATTTCCATTGGTTGGTGTAACCCATAAACATGTTGATTTGATTATTTACTACTAGCTTTCATAGTAATTTGCACTTCTTTTTGCTGATCATAAGGATGTACTGTATCTATAATACACATTTATGCAATTTATTATTTATTCTTAATGTATATTTTATTCAGATTCTTAATTCCTACATGTTTTAGAAAGTGGTGAATGATGTATTTCTTATTTACTAGATAATAGTTAACCCTTACTCATGATTTGTGTCAAGCTGCACTTTGTATGGGAATTGGAATTCAATTAAAAATGCACAAAATAAGCACTTTAATTGCTTATTAGTTGAATAAAACTACCATTTTTTCCTGCATGTCCATTGTTGAAATCTATACCAGAAACTTCACTTTGAAATATGCTAGATGGCTCTGATGAGTAGACTGCAAAAGTGAAACCCAAAGTATATTTGATAAACTGAAACATACAATAATTAAGGCTAAAGAGTGTGTTAAGATGATCCTTCCAACTGTGGAATGCAATAGCATTGCAGCAAGTCAGTAACAGAAAGACCCTAATGCACGATAAGCAGTATAAGAATGAATTTACCACCCGTTATACTAATCACTCGTTTTTGCTTCTTGTATGGAAAATTTCTTTCTTACTGGATCTTGAGTGAGCCTGCTTTTGTACCCAGAGCACGAATGAATGTCCGTAAGTTTCTAGATGACCCAATAACATCCTTAATTTTGTTTCTGTTTGGGTGACTATATAGCCAGTTGATTCTTCTTTGTCCAATTGCTGCTGTTGGAATGTGTTTTTTCCCTTATTATTTTCTGTTTCTCTCAATTCGTTGAGAGGCAGAATGGTCCAGTGGTTAGGCACTGGTCTGGAACTTCTAAGACTCTAGGTTTGATTCCCTGCCCTGTCACAGACTTCCTTTGTGATGTTGGGCCAAGTCACTGCGTTTCTCTTTGCCTTCATTCCCTATCTGTAAAATGGGGATAATAACACTTTCCTACTTCAGAGGAGTGTTACGATTGTAAATACATTATAGATTATCAGGTGTTCAGATACAACAGTGATAGTAGACAGACAGACACACTGAAATCCTCCTAAATTGCTAAGTGGGCAGGCCTTACTTTTAACAATTATGCATCTTCAGTTAAGAATGGAGAGGAAAAAAAGACCGGTATATATTTCATTATATATTCAGGGTGTAATCCTGGCCCTATTGAAGTTACCAAGAACATTCACATTGAAGATGAAATCCTGGCTCTATTGAAATCAGTGTTTTAATTATTTAATATTATAACAAATACCGCAATGTGCTAGGTGCTGTACAAACACATACCTCCTAATAATTTGTGCATTTTCTATGTTTGTTCCTTATGCTGTTTCCTACAGTGGGTCATGTTATCTTATCTTTATATTATCTTTGAAATACTGTTACCTTAACTAGAGCCTTGTAACCTGACCTGAATCTGAGGGGACCCCAACTCTAGTGTTGGGTTCGAGCTGGGTCTGAAAACAACCCAATACTCGCAGGATTAGCTTGGGTTTAGTAGTCTCTGATCACCTCGTTCTGCCCATGGGATCAGCAAAATGGGGGCTGTATGCCCAGTGCCTGGCAGCTGCTGCTACCTCATTGTTCTGTGTGCAGCAATTTCAGAGTTAGTGTATCTCATCCACATGCTCACTCTGTAACACAGCAAGATGGCAGCAGCCTGCAGGAATGGGGCATACAGACATCGCCGCATCAACCATTCAGGCAGGAGGCAGCCAGAGACTGACTGTGGCCACAGGAAGTGAGAAATCCCTGTTGGGCCGAGACCCAATGATGAGGCGGCAATGACCAAGGTTTGGGGGGAAAATGTTGGGTTCAAGTCAGGTTGAGTCTGAAGATGACTCAACATTTGGGTTGGATTTGGGTTGGCTGGTGGCCATTCAGATTCAGATCAAGATTTAAAATTAAACCCAAGCAGACCTCTAACCTTAATTACAGAAAAAATCGACTACACTGTACTTTGTGTACTCTTTTAGCACAGATTTTCAAATGAAAACTATAATAAAGCTTATACCAGTTAGATTATATCCTTTCTTCAGTCAGAGGAGAATACTGTACTCTGGCATTTATTATTACACTCTTACAAAGCATACATTTTAGAACATTCATTCCTTATATATATTATGGTAATAGAACTGATTACTGTCATAGATGAAAGAATTTAAAGTAATTAAAGGTTGGCAATCCTGGTGTCCGAGAGCCTTTTATTTGTTCTAGAAGGTGAAACATCAGGTCCAGATCTCACTCTCTCACTTGATGATCTGGTGGAGAGAGGAGAGAAATAAAACCTCATGTTTCTGGTCATAAGCCAAATTCTATCTGAATGGGTCGTTCGTTCTAGTCCACTATGAGGCTAAGTGCACTTTCCTCTGAAGCAACTGGCCACTGTCAGGGACAGGATACTGGACTAGTAGGCCATTGATCTGATCAGGAATATTTCTTAAGCTGTGGCAGATGCAATAGAGAAAAACCTCAGGAGACGTAAATTAGCTTAGTTCTATTGAAGTTAATGAAGTTTGGAAAATTTACATCAGTTGAGAGCCAGTCAGGCCCAGTGTATTGTAGCCCTCTGGAAGAGGATGGTGAGGTTGCTCTACGTTGGTTTACACTGTCACCTGTTCAGACACCAGCAGCAGCCGAATTCTGATGGAAGTTGGGTTCTCTTCAACACAAGGCAATCTTGTGATATTGCTGCCTAAGCCATTCTTATGAATAAGCCAAGGATCTGATCCTGGTAACACCTCACATGAGTTAACTCACACATGTGTGACAAATCTAAACGCTCATGGAAATGTTTGAGGGATCAGTTGGCTTTTTCTGGTAAGTGCCAATTGTTGTAATTTTTCATCTGAAGTTTAAGCCAAATGAGTGTTTTGTGTGGAGGAGATCTAGCACATGGCTGTTAGATATAAATAGAAAAAAACTCTTCACATTAGCAGTCATTGCCAAACTAAAAGGTAAGAGTACTGTTAAAATTGACATGAGCAAGCTCCTCATATAAAAAAGGATTATTTAGTCTATAAGGCAATGTAAGTTTGCTAAAGTTCCATGTTTTCAATTTAAAAAAAAATGTTTTTAAAGCCCCGTGGTAAAGTCAAAGCAGACTAGCATACTAATCTGGCATGCCTACAGGGTTTTGGATGGATATATATATTAAAAAGTAGTAGTTCTGTCTGAAGTGATTTCTTCTGAGCTGCTCAGAGAATCTTTTGATGACTTTGTGTGTAAAAGCCTTTACAGCTGTGGTCAGAATAAACAATGTTTTTCTCATGAATTCCACTGAGAAAAGAATCTTTAGTATTCTGCCATTTCAGTCATCCTACGAAATTCAAAAGCAATTAATAGTGCATCCAAGGAGAAAAAAAATCTTGCTTCACAACTTCACTTTGTCCATTTTCCTTTAAACGTATCTTAGATTTTGTTACTGCAAAAATTCAGATGAAAGTGTTTTGTACTCCAAGCAAGATAGATCTTATGGTTTTAACCTGAGTCTCTAGTCATATACTCAACTGTGTATAGGATTTAAATGAGTACAAAACTATTTTCCGAGGCTTGAAATGGGGCCATGAAAATTGTTACTTTACTTTTACTTTTACTTTTACTTTAAGAAATGAATTGTCATTCATACCTGGAATCTAAGCGCATTATTATTCATTTAGATCTGAAGCTAATTGCCATTTTTCTGAACTCTCAAATAAAAAAGTCCAAATAGCAAAAACCAAAGCTCAAGGGAAACATTTTAAGAATGTGTGTAAATGAAAAAATATCACTTAATTGAAAAGCCAAACAAAGGGTTTTTTTTCTTTATAAAAATGTATTAAAGATCCCATGAACATTTTTCACCAACTGAATAATCATTGTAAATAAACCAAGCTTGAAAAGAGTGTCATCATAATTATATGAGTTAGATCTAAGGGCAAGTTCAAAATACCTAGGCTGGCACTGTCATTTAACTTTTGTCTTTGAATAAATAAAATTTTTTTCAGTATGCATCCATCCACTCTTTACTCTTCTCCATACCTCCTCCCTCCTCTCCCCCCCCCCACAAATTCACTTTGTGAGTATAAAAGAAGTGTAGAGAAAAACAAAAACATAGACTTGGTTCATTATAGATGCCTTTCTCATTATTTACAATTACTGTTCAGAAAAACTGTACATGCAGCATGATGCATTATCGTAATGCTCTTCTAAATCAAGCCTATTTTCTATCTTTAAAAAAAGATGCAGAAAAAGAGGGACTAATTGTGTTATTATCCTGTTACGTGCCACATTCTGTATTCTTACTAAATAACCTAATTTTGACTGGTTTTTTTTATATACTTTCCTAGAACATTGTTCTGTTTAATGTGTTTGCATGGTCTAAAAGTAGAAAATGAATAATGTAAGGGTAATGAAAGTGTAAAATTATACATGTTATGAAAAATATCTGTAAATTTAGTATATGATGAGTAGGCAATATGTTTCCAGAAACTGGCTTATTTTACTCTTAAAAAGAAACTCAACCGTTAGTTTTGCTGACCATTTAGAAATGGATGCACTTAAGACTAAAATTAATGTTTAATTCTGATTTCTTTATATTATGTGTGTCTCGGTGTTTTGTTATGATCTGCATAAAATTGGTAGACATGGGTGAACTGAATAATAAGGCTAAGGCTAAATTAACCATGTATTTGTTAAAATATTGATTCTAAATCTGGTAGATGAGTATTTGTTACCTCTTTCAAAAAGAAGAATTTGGACTATATCCATACCCAAAGCTTGTATTCCAGCAGCCTGTTTGTCTGATAACCTACTCTATTAATTCACATAATGTAAATTATTAAATCAGTTAAAAAAGTTTGGATTATCCAAGTTGAAATATCGAAAAGTTCTATATTATTCTACAATATTCTAGAATATTAACTTCCTTGAAACACTGAAGATGAGAAATAATACCATCAAATAATAGTAAATGTCTTGAAGCCTATGTTTTTGTTGCTGAAATCATAAATTCAGTTTGTTCTTCAACTAGCATCCCTATAGGTGCTCCACTTCAGGTTCTCAATCTCCCCATATGGTTTTGATTGGAAATTTTCAGCCCATGAGTGCACTCCAGAACTACTCATGGCCTATAACAAGGATACATAGAGCTTTGCAGGTGAGCCACCCCAGCTCTTTCTGAACTGTCTGTCTGTGATGGCATGCCTGCTTCTAGCATTGCTTGTTGCTTAGCCTTAGGGTTCCTTAGTTTTAGTTTAGTGCAGTTATTTACCTTTCCTCTTTTAATTATATATATTTTTATAGTTTCTGTACTTTTATAGTTTCTGCACTTTTGTTTGAAGGGATCTCACCAACAGAAGTTCATCTAATAAAAAGATATTAACTCGCTCACCTTGCCTGAAAAAACTGGGTTTGTTTAGTCTGGAGAAGAGAAGACTATGGAAGCATAACAGTTTACAAGTACACAAAAGGTTGCTACAAGGAGGAGGGAGAAAAATTGTTCTCCTTAACCTCTGAGAATAGGACAAGAAACAATGGGCTTAATTTCAGCCAGGGCAGTTTAGGTTGGATGTTAGGAATACTTCCTAACTGTCAAGGTAGTTAACCACTGGAATAAATTCCCTAGGGAGGCTGTGGAATCTCCATCATTGGAGTCTTTTAAGAGCAATTTAGACAATCACCTGTCAGGTGTAGTCTAGATAGTACTTAGTCCTGCCTTGGGTGTAGGGGATTGGACTAGAAGACATCTTGAGAACCCTTCTAGTTCTATGATTCTAAAGCCTCAGTCTTCTCAGAAATCAACTGCACTGGTGACCTTATGTCCCAGACAGGGTACTGGCTTCTCTGGTACCAAGAGTGCTTCTATAACTTCAGGGAGCCAAGGTCACCAAGCATACCTCAGTACCCAAATTTGTCCTTGGTATTGTCTAGAAACAACTGCAGCAACAGACTCTCTAACTACTATTCATTAAGGAAGACTGTACAATCTGTGGAACTTTCTATACTACCTCTGGCACCTAAACAAGCATCTCAAACTACATTGGTACCACTAAAAGTCTAAACAGCTGTGGTTCACTATTTCAGTACCTCTGAAGCAATTGACATCCTCAGTACTAACAACATCTGCCAGACAGGAACTATCAAAACAAATGCCATTCCTCAGTACTGACCACAGAACTTTGCTCTTTCTCAGGATGAATCTATCCACTGCCACAAGAATTTAGACTCTTGAGAGATTTGTTTATCTCAGATTAGCCAGAGTCTCCCGTGTAATGGCTACCAAATGGCTGTTGGTACCAAGATAATCTAACTGGATATCTTCGTGGAACTGCTTACTTCTCTGGTACCTTCTTAGCCATGCAGAGCTTCTCTTTTATGCAATGATGAGGATCTTTCTTCAGGTCCCAGATCTCTGTGCAAGGATGTCCGACCTACCAACATAGCAACATCTCCCCTGATACATTTAAGGGGAGAGAAGATCCAAGGATGAGAAGTCTGAGCCCTTTCCTGTTGGCATGTGCAGCACTGGATGGCACCTCCTCTAACTTATAGCTCTCATCACTGGCCATGTTGGGACCAATTGTCTGCCTGTCATCAACAATTTTCAAGAGTTCCTAGCCTTTCTTGTGGACATCATTGAAGTGATAGTCTCCTGCACGATATTTCCCTTGTCAACAACTTCAACAGTTGGAAGTATTACTGCCTTCTCTGGCTGGTGACTTTAAACAGGTTCAGGAGACGATGAAATAAATAGCTGACTCATTCCAGATCCCCTTAGAGGAGATCCAAGAGTCACATCATAAGCTCTTAGACACTCTATGTACAACAGCCTTGGCTCATGTGGCCTTGCTAGTGAACAAGGCTCCACTGGAACCTGCCAAGACCATCTAGCAGTTCCTGGTGACAGTACCATCGATATGTAAATAGCCAATAAAAAGTATTATGTTCCAGCTAAGAACACTACATTACTTGCAACTCCTTCACATAATTCCTTGGTGAGTGTGGCAGCACATCAACCTTTTAAATAAACCTCTTCATCAAGTGGGTAGGGTTGTCGTTCCATATCTCAGTGACTGGCTGTTCAAAAGCCACTCTTACAACAAAGTTCTCTCTGCAATAAAGACAGTTATGCCCCTCTTCCACAGGTTAGGTCTTCAGTTCACTTTGATCCCAGTACAACAGACAGACTTCATAGAGGCTTCTCTGGATGCCATCACAGCCAGACCTTATCTTCCCATGGACAGGCTTAGAATCATAGAAGATTAGGGTTCGAAGGGACCTCAGGAGGTTATCTAGTCCAACTCCCTTCTCAAACTAGATCATCCCAGCCAGGGGTTTGTCAAGCCACACTTTAAAAACCTCTAAGGATGGAGATTCCACCACCTCCCTAGGTAACCCATTCCAGTGCTTCACCACCCTTATAGTAAAAATGTTTTTCCTAATATCCAACCTAGACCTCCCCCACTGCAACTTGAGATCATTGCTCCTTTTTCTGTCATCTACCCCCACTGAAAAAAACCTATTTCCATCCCCCGTGGATCCCTCCTTCAGATAGTAAAGGCTGCTATCAAATCCCCCCTCATTCTTCTCTTCTGCAGGTTAAACAAGCCTAGTTCCTTCAGCCTCTCCTCAAAAATCATGTGCTCCATCCCCCTGCTCATTTTTGTTTCCCTCCGCTAGACTCTTTCAAATTTGTCCACATCCTTTCTGTAGTGGGGGGCCCAAAACTGGACACAGTACTCCAAATGATGCCTCATCAGTGCCTTATAGCTTGGAATAATCACTTCCCTTGATCTGCTGGCTATGCTCCTACTAATGCAGCCCAATATGCCGTTAGCCTTCTTGGCAATAAGGACACACTATTGCCTCTCATCCAGCTTCTTGTCCACTGTAACCCCCGTGTCTTTTTCTGCCGAACTGCTGCCTAGCCAGTTGGTCCCCAGTCTGTAGCAGTGCATGGGATTCTTTCATCCTAAGTGCAGGACTCTCATTTGTCCTTGTGGAACCTCATCAAATTTTTCTTTGCCCAATCCTCTAAGGTCTAGGTCACTCTGTATCCTATCCCTGCCCTCCAGAATTTTGATTAAAAAATAAAAGGAACCCTTCCCTTCCCTGGTATTCTAAGAAAATGAGACTGCCTAATTAAATAACGGTAATCCAGATTCATAAATTACTGCCTATTGCATAAGAATAGAAGTAAAGTGCCAAATGACTACCATTCTAGCAAATGTGTTACTTGCTCAATTAAGCTACATCCTATCAACGTGAATATTGTTACAACAATAGTACACAGCAAGGTTTGTATTAGTAAACTGTGGCAATGGCAGGTGATGAGCTGAGAGACTGCAGCTTATTAGGCACATCATACTCATTTTACTTTTCCCTCATCTTCCACTCCTCCTATTTGCCTGTTTCATCTGCCTCTTGCACCTTGTCACAAACTTACATTGTTAGCTGTCTGGTGCAGAGACTGCCTTTCTTACATACTTGCATGATGCTTAGCATAGTAGCATCGTGATCCTTGATTATGCTAATGTGTGACTACGAGGCATGTGGCCTTCATGCCATCAACCACCTAAGAATTACAACACTTATATGCACCCCAGAATGGCTTGTTGCTATTAGACTATGACACATTATTTAAAATTTTAGTTTAAAAAAAATGTTTGTGTGGTTAATGCATAGACCAGGAACTGAGGAACAGAAACATTAAAATAAAAAGTATTCACTAATTTTGGGTGCCCAATTTGAGATGCTTAGGACCTGATTTTTCAGAGCACTTATCATTCCATAGCACTTTATATTTTGTTCACGAAGTGGATAAGTGAATTAAGAAAGCTAACTTTGCGTATGGTTGCCTTTATAACCAAACCTGGAAGTAACATGGAATCTGTCTACGTGCAAAAATAAAAGTTTATAATGCTGTTGTCCTCACGACAGTGCTCTGCAGGTGTGAAATATGGATCTATCCATGGCACGTTATAAAGCTTGACAGTTTCCATTTGCAACACTTACGATGACTGCTGGGAATCAAATCGCAGGACCAGGTGTCCAACATGGAAGTTTTGCTGAAAGCTGGTTCAGTTGGTCTCAAAGCCCATTTGATTGGCATCCAACCAAGATGGAGTGGACAAGTAATTCGTATAGCTGAGACTTGTGTATCAAAACAAATTCTATATTCTGAATTAAGCTCTGGCAACTCTAAGAGTAGAGAGCAGATGAAACACTTCAAAGCTACTCTGAAACAAAATCAGCACAAGACAAATATTTCTCACTCAATTTTCAAACAACTGGTGACTTACTGCATCACATGGCACCATGCCATAAGGGTAGATGTCCATGACTTTGAGAAGAACCACGCTGCGCAGCTGGAAGCACAGCAGCGGGTATGGAAACAATATGCAGCTGAATCAACACAACCAGACAAATGGGTCTGTAGTCAGTGCAGTAAATGTTGTTCTTCTGGAACTGGTGTATGGGGCCATACAAAGGCCCAACAGTACAAACTATCCTCAAAATTAGTATGACCAGTGTATTGTATTTTTAAAGCAGAGTTCCCATTAACTTCGGTGGCAGCTATGAGTGCTCAGCACTTCTGCAGATCAGACTCTAGAGCAGGGGTGTCAAACTCACTTTCTATGGCGGGCCACATTTAAATTAAATTCAGTTGAAGGGGGCCACGCAAAGAATAAACACTAAACAGTAAAACACCACATACTCTATACTCTCTGCCGAGAAATCTCCCCGCAGGGTGAAATTCGGCGGCAGAGTAGGGGAGTGGGACACACAGCAAGGACTCACAGGCACTCGCGGACTCCACTCTCCGCCGTTAAATCACCCTGCAGGGTGAAATTCGGTGGCAGAGTGCGAGAGTCCGACGAGCTTTTCCTTTCGGGAACGAGATCTCGCGGTAACACGTGCTGACGCGAGATCTCGCACACTTTTATTTAGCTCGGCTCAGAAAAAAATGCCGCCCCGGATAACACAAGGTGGCGGGCCGGATTCGGCCCACGGGCCGGATAAAACAAGCCGGCAGGCCGGATTCAGCCCGCAGGCCTTGTGTTTGACACCTGTGCTCTAGAGACTTAAATCAGACACCAAGAAAATGAAGAACACACAATTAGTGACTACTGAAAAGTTTGATTGAATAATAGTAATACCTGGCCCATATACTGCTTTTCATCAGTCTATCTCACCTTCTCTTCCCTCCTGGCTCTTAGTCCCAATCTCCTGAGCCGCCAGCTCCCAGGCAGTTTATAAAAGTTTCTCTGAGCTCTTGTAACCCGGGGTTGGAGCATGGTGAATTGTTCTGTGGGGATGGTACATGCTCAGTCCAATCAGATGTAGGAGCATGTGAGGGGGATAAAACATACTGAGTTGCTCAGTGGGATGGTGGAAATGGGATGGTGGAAATGGTGGGATGCTCAGTGGGCATGGAAACTTCAGAGGTTCTAGCTGCTAAACTTTAAATCTCTACTGAGCATGTGCAAACTGAGATTTTTTCTGAGGCTTATGACTTGGCCAAATTTGGGAAGATTGTCACATGAGCAGCAAAAGGCATGTTTCAGTGTCCTTCAAAGCATGGAGTGGTAGAGCTTCTCAAAGAAAAGGTATCCAGAAGTTGTTAATATTGCAAAACAACGTATTTTTCCGTAGCATCATTTTTGGAAACAGCTCAACTCTTTTGGCTGAAGGTTTTGAAAAAAAAATCAGCCTGAGAGACAAATGGCATGGAAAATTACAGTTTGGCATAATTACAAGCAACTGAAAACAAAGTTTTATGGGAAATGTATGGTGATTTTAACAATAGGCAGTGCTACTAGCCCCACCTGTAATAATGGGTGTTTATATAGTTTATATGTATATAGTTTATATAGTTCATATAGGGTCTATGGCCCTTATGCATGGCTCGAGTGACACTGCTCACATGCTTAAATTATGCACGTGTAAATGTTTTCAAGATTGAGGCCTCTCTCTGTGTGTGTGTGCTCTGTCCACCAGAAAGTGCTCTCTGAGGTTGACAGTTACCTGCTCTATGGAGAGGGTCAGTGCAAATGTATCACTTAAGCCCTCAAAAGTATGTCTTAAGGATATTTAAGAAACATACAGGGCTTGTGCTCATTGTCCGTACAGGAATGAATTTCACTCTGAGACAACCCTAAGCACTACACTGTCTATTAATTTTATTCCTGCATATTATATTGTAGGACAGACTCTGCGCCAAAGGTCTGATTTATTTCCTCCTTCAACAAGAGCTTACTCTTCAGCTAATCAAGAAATACAAATGTCCTTTAGATACCAAAATCCCTCAATTGATGTGTTCAGGACAGTAATCTCTTAAAGAGTTTTGATTATAAGTACAAAACAGACATTCCTAAAAGGTGTCAGTCTCAGCACAGGATATTTGATTGAGGTTGGAACCCCTGTTGCCTGTAAACATTCTAGAAATTAGTTGAAAGGCCAAGGCACTTTGTAATGTCAGAAAGTTCCTTCATTATTGCTCTCAGAAATAGGGAAGGGGTTTGAAAATAGGTCCATTCTTTGGTTAAAGACTTGCTGATAACCTGCGCAGAAAACAACCTGAGTTTGTCAGACCATCCCACCTACCAGGAAAAAAAATTGTCTGTGGACAGATTCAGCATATAATATTCTTCCAGAGAAATGGTTGCTTCATTTAGAAATCTTTCAGTTCTGGTAAACATTTCTGTAAAGTCAGACATAGACCTATTTTTATATCTCTGCTCTGGTCCTGTCCACTTAAGTGTATTTTACTTTATTTATTTATTTATTTTTAAAGTGAGAGTGAGACAAAGAAAATATTAGAAATGAGCCTGAACTAAAACCCCAAATCAAAATAACACAGGGGTATTTCTCACTGTCTTGCAATTTGTGTGGTAAATTAGACCTGTGCAGAATGGGTGTAAAATCTAACCAGCTCAGAAGAGTTTTATTCTAGATATACTTTGCATAGGTGTAAATGAAGACACTAGCTGCCATGGGTGATTAGAGACACAACTGAGATCTGAATTCCCAAGGCGGACCACTATCTATAATGGACTGAACCAAAACTGTCAGGTGCTGTGAATGTCAAGCCCAGGTCTATGGGATTGTGAAGCAAGAGCCGTACTCTGTGCGCCATCATGTTGGAAGCTCAAATCTGTAAACTGCAGTTTATGCCCTGCAAACAGGGTCTACACCTGTTGACTCAGCAGGATCATCTCAGTAGCAACAGACTGCCAATTGGATACATCTTAGTATAATGTTTGTTTTTTATTTTTTTTTGCCACTCTGTGTCTGAGCAGCTGGTCTTAGGCTTGTGGCTGTCCAGGCCCCCTGCCTCCTTGGGACCAAACTCCTGCTCACCCATGTCAGTCTTCTGATCTGCCTGAACCCTGTCTAACCAAGCCTGTTGCTTGGTCTGCCCGCTGTCTACGTTGACCTGCCTGTCCATATGCCTTATCTGCTCATCCACTGCTAACCACCAGACTGACACCCAACTGCTGAACCTGTCTGCACCCTGGACTATGCAACCTAGTTCTCTGGACAATAACCTGATATCTTTGTGAGACCTGTGCATCAAGCATGGCCAGCTAGCTTCAACCCAGGTCTTAACCCTGTGGCCTGGCCTGCTTCTCATGTACCTTTATAGTTATGGATTGATTCTATCTGAGGAATTTCTGGGACACAGATCACATTAAAGCCTGAGCTTCCAATACAGTAACTAAGATTAGTAGTCCCTGCTCTTCTCTCTTCTTGCTTAGACTTTTCTTCCTCTCTCCCTCTCTCTTAGTGTAATTGCTTATCTTTATTTCAGGTAGATTTCTGCAAATAGGTCAGTATTATAACATGCTCCAAAAACAGTTTTGACTTGGGGTCATTCTTATCTCTTCTAGTCAGCCTTTTCCCTAGACCAGGATCATTGACCAAGAATGTCATATCTTGGGCTCTTGCAATCTTTGGCCTGAGTAATGCTAGCTATATTGTCTCTGAGGAGTGCTGCCATCTTCATTGGTCTCTGATGGAGCTAGGCCAAAGTTACTGAAGGTTTGAAGGTTTCAGATAAGGGTCTCAAATCAGCCGTAAGTTGTTGCTAAAAGGATCAGCAGCAAAATAGTTAAAATTCTTGACTTTAGGGTTAGAAACCTAATTTTGTCTTAAGGGAAAGCTTACGTTCTGGAGCCCAGTTTTGTGGCAACGGATAGATTTTGCAGCAGATTTTCAACCATACACATAAAAACTCTCTAACTAAAATGGAGTGATATCATTTTCAAACAAATCAGAGGGGATAACCAGAAAAGAGAACATGTATTGGAATAAAAGCCAGCCTACCCTCAGAAGTGAGAACAAAGGTGTGGGAAGGTTTATTTAAGTTTCCTTTTGTAATTTGAACCAGTTGCTTAACGTTAATATCTGTTTTAGCCTACAGCTGTAAAAGCACATCAGGGACCACTTAAGTGGATGGAATATTGTTTCAAATAACCCATGAACCTATTCTGTAGATATCTGAATGGAAATTTTGATGTAATCCACTGAATGCAGTCATTTGAACATGAATAACTGGAGGCCTGTTCGTTGGTAAAACCTGACAATAAACAGAATTATTTCACTGTGGAAACCAGTGCTTTCTTCTATGAGCCTAAGTTTGTTTTTCACTCTTGTACTGTATAGTGTAGCAAAATCTGTACTAAAGAGGAGAATATTGACATGATAAAGAATATTAGTTAATACATTTCTAGTAGTAAGAGATTTTTCTTGTGAATACCTATGTTGTGAACCTATGTTAAACTTCTTATTTATTAAAATTAAATACAAAAAACATTATACTAATCATTTTATGTGTGTTGCCAGGTTTTAAAGAAAGTTCCACCTGTTCAATGGCTCGAGTCATTAGCTAAGCACCTGGAGCCACAGTTCGTTGAAGTGCTAAATGAGCTTTTGATGGTAGTAGCTTCTGCAGGTGCAGAGAATATTTTCTTCATTTCAGTTTATTCATCTAGTTCAGTTCAATGTCTGTCTATTTCATTGAAAGTTAAGAAACAAATTGGGAGCTGAAAAAGCAAGAAAGCTTGCTATCCTCTTCCAAATTATGAATAAAAAGATGGTGTCAGAGGGTGAGATTTACCAGTTCTAAAATCTTGAAGGATGTAATGATCAGAAACAATCAGTTCAATTCACTAACTACTGTTAAGACTTCCTTTGTTTAATAAGTCAGTTAATTTTAAATTCAAAACAAGTTTTGATAAACTTGTTAAGCACTTTTTGCTTATGTGTCGAGCAGACTTAAAGTAGTTTCTATTTAATAAAATAAAATAAAAATGCTGGTTTTGTGCATTTTAAGTTGAATTTAATTTCCATCCAAATACAGCTTGGCATAAATTGGGAATCAAAAAGTAATAATTTTTTAAATAAAACCTGCATGATTCACTATTTTCTAACATAATAAAAATGTAAAAATGTAACAATGTGAATAAATTTAAGTTAAGCGATACAATTCCTTAAATAAAGGTGTACAGATATAGTGTATCCTCCTAGTTAGCAAAAAGAAGCATCACATTTAGTGTGAGGATTATATTTAGTTTTAACCATGTTTTAATAGTTTCCAACCAATGAGAATCAGACTTTCTTTAGGAAAATAACTGAAAAGTACAAATGCTTAAAACTGCTGATTTAAATCACGATTAAAATGAGTGATTTTAAATTGCTGTGATTTCCCACTAACTTCCATTGAACTCCTCATGTAAACTTAAGTGTATCATAAGGGTTTGAAGAGTCGGGGCTTTAGTTTAAGACCAGAGGCAATGAGTGTTAAATACAATAAAGAGAGAGGGGATGAGAAGGAAGACAAGGGTAACAGTAACACATTTTTATATAGACTAGTTACGATCAATTTGCAGGTACTGAGTCAATTTTTTTCACACAGATGTAAGTAAATATATTAGTAATTGCTTTGGAATTTTCTTCCTTTTCTGGTTTACCAAAGCCCAGAGTATGGTTACCTTCAACATGATGTGCAAAATCAGTCTATTTAATCTTGAGAGGGGAATGTGTTGTCCCTTGGGTCATGGGAATTTGTGATTATTTAATTGGAGAGTTTTTGTGAAGCATGGGTACTGAAATGGGAAATATTTTAGTACATATTGCATGCATAATAAATTATTTAAAAATTGCTCAAGTATTGCTCCTGATGGGTATATAATAAACAATCCACAAAATATTTAAAACATGAATAAAACCACTACTTAGTGGATCAACCACCATTACACTATGTGTCTCATGATGATTGTGCCACGTAACTTCTTACATCTTACACAGGCATATAAATATCTATGGCACCTCTTAAGGGGATTTTTTCCTTGTTAGAGTTGGAGAAAAAATGTGTTAAATGAAATAAAAAAGTATTTGTGGTTGTTACATCCCCTTTATCATTCTCTCCTGTAAAATGAAACAATCTGTGTATTTTTTTAACGTAATAAATATAGTGCATGAGTACAATCAAGTGGCTAGAAACAGGATCTGAGATCCTGGGTTCTATTCTTGGACTTGCCACATGTGTAATATACACAGAACTCCCTAATATCTATTTGGAAACTGGTTATCTTACAACGTTTCTAATGCGCCAAAAGTCTTTCACCACTTTGAATCCAGCCCACCTCATTAGGGATTAAAAGTTGTCCCCATCTAATGGATGTTTAATGGTCTCCGTATGAGATGAGTTGAGTGACTCTTATTTCCATCTCCTGTATCACAAACTCACCATGGACTCTGAGCAAATTGGCAGATTCTGCAAAGAGATTTAAGGATAGTATGGGACAGGAAGATTGAGTTTAGCCCTATTTCTCTTAAAGGTAGACCTTCCCTCCCACCTTTCCCTAAGCTCAGGGTAAGACATGCCAATAGGACGGGGTGTATGGGAAAGTTGCCCTGCTACCACCCTGTAGATGAACAGAGGAATTCATTCACCTGGGCTGTCAAGCTTCTGCCTTTCACTAGCATGAATTCAACATATTTTTAACTGAAGTTTAACTATGTACAAATTATTGGTAAATACACAGATTAGCTCATTAAAGAATTTACATGAAATACCATATAAGAGCTGCACCAAATTTGGTAGCTATGCATCAGTTTACCCATCTATTAAAAAAAGTATATAATTATATGCACCTCACATGAGTTTTGTTAGGATTACTTCATTGATTTTATTAAAGTGCTTTGAGACTCTCCTACAAAAGTTACTATGCCATGGAAGTGTAAACTGTTGGTACTTGGAATAAGGACCTCACATGTAAAAGTTAAAAATTATTGTACAGCATCTTCTCTGTATCTCATTGCAGTTTTCTTGCTCCATCCTTATCTTTAAACTATAATGGCCTTCTTCCAACAATTTAACAATAATCCAAGCAGATACTCTTTGATTTATCCAGATAAAACACTATACAGTGGATGCCAATTATTAGCAACTTCTTGGTTCCCAGCAAAATGTTGCCATTATCCAAACGTTGCCAATAGTGAAAGGCTCCTGGTTTTGAGTGTATGTATAGGTCTACCAGTGTGGAACAACAATATGCTGTAGTTATGGAAGCATGGAATAGAAATATGTTTGTATTACGTTTTTGTTAGATACAGTGTTAAAAATAAACACAAAAAATCCAAACATACAATAATTAGTTTCCTTTAATATTGTAAATTTACCCTGTGTAATTGCTGAAATATGGTAAATTCTGTTCACATTCAACCTTATTCTCCCTCCCTGTCAGCTGCTTATATGAAGTGTGTGTAAAATGAAAAGGAAGTATATCTATAGAACTACAATTATGCAACAATAAACTATAGTTGATCTTACAACGAGCAGAGCACCTCCAGCTGTAAATCCCTATCAGTTTTTCACACAGTTTTGTAGCCAATTTCAAAGCCACAATTCTGGCATATTTTGCAGGAAATGTCAATAGCATGAAACTGTTTTTGAAGCACACACACTTGGGGGTTTCTCAGCTGAAGCACTATACTCATCTGGCTCTTCAATCTGTGGGTGATCAGCTGTTGTGACTATTCCAAAGTTTCACAGCAGTTTCACCTGACCATCAAACTCAACAATGACCTCAGATCCCTCTGCTGTCAGATTATCAGGATTATCCATCAGTCCAGCATGATCTGTGGTAGAATAAACTCTCCCTTTCTGAAGCAGTTGTTTGCAGCTGGGGGGAGAACTGTGCCCCAAGACTCCTTAACAAGATGATGTGCATCAAAGAGTGTTGTGATTTTTGCAACATCCAGTGCTCAGCATCGGAAGAGGCAATGATACAGACATTCAAATGAGCACAATAGGTAGGTGTAACTTCCTGTTCCAATTCTTCTGCTGTTCTTGAAACAATGACTAGTCATCCAGGTATCAGCACAATTCCTATAGATCACAGGCAGTTTTGAGTGCTCTTTAGGGAAAGAGTAAGGGCTCTTGCTCTTTCGGATAGCTATCAGAAGCCATTTCTCCATCCCATCCATTTTTGCACAATACAGCAATGTAATGTGGTCCATAGCTTTTTTGCCTCCTGCAGACTCTTCCCTCAGTATACCAAGGCCTCTGTCCAGAAAGCCCTAGTAGGTGCAAACAGTTTTGTCAGCACTGAGGATGTCACACAGATGGAAATCATCCAGAACTGCTAGGTAGGGTGCCAGCCTTCCATTCAACCTCTGTCAGAAGATCAGTATCTTGTTTCTCGCTGTGTTCCATGCACTGAATCGTGTTGGGTCAGGCTTTCTGTTGACTGAGCCAGTGTCTGAAGGGTTGAACTTCTTATACTGCTCTACTGCCAGCTATGACTCACTTTTTGTTTCAGCATAGGACTAGAGAGAAAACCACTTTGGCCATGTTTCTACTGAAACCAGAGCCACAGGGCTTCAGTAGTGTCCATCTCCTTGTAATCACATTGATGCTTGCAAGCCTCTATTTGTGCTGATCTCGTACTTCTTCAGAATGTCATCACTATTTTTTAAACTGTGCAAAACAACAGATTTTGAGACACCAAAGTTCTCAGATATTTATACTTAACACCAGGCTCACGTAGAGACCAGAACCAAATTTTATTGGGAAGAGACAGGTCCACATGTTTGGAAGACACATCATACAGGAAAGATGCACAGCTGTGCAGCACAGTCTTCAGTGTGTTATGAATGCAACATGAAGCACTTGCATTAGAACACAAAAATGGGCATGCTGCCAGATGCTTCAGAGGGAATGAACAGAACAGGGCAATTATCAAGTGAGCCGTACTGTCATCCAATCCTCGCTTCTGGCAGACAGTGGTTTAGGGGACACCCAGAGCATGGGGTTGCATCCCTGCCCATCTTATTCTCCATGAATTTATCTAAATCTTTTCTGAACCCAGTTATACTTTTGGCCTTCACAATATCCCCTGGCAATGTGTTCCACAGGTTGACTGTGTGTTGTGAGAAATACTTTCTTTTGTTTTAAACCTAATGCCTATTCATTTAATTGGGTGGCGCTTGGTTTTTTGTTATGTAAAAGGGTAAATAACACTTCCCTATTCACTTTCTCCACACCAGTCACGATTTTATAGACCTCTATCATATCCCCCCTTGTTGTCTCTTTTCTGAGATGAGCAGTCGCAGTCTTTGTGGGTGTACCATGGATTCCTATAGCAGCATTATATTTTCTGTCTTATAAGTTTTTCCTTTCCTAATAGTTCTTAACATTCCTGTTAGCTTTTCTTCCTGCTGTAAAGCATAGAGTATGTACAGCAATAGTCTGTACACTGTAATCCTGGAGATGTGCATGTATATTCATGTCCTGCCTTGGATTCAGAGCCAGCAGTTTTATTACAAGTGGAACCTCTCTTCTAATAAACTTGTCAATAAGTGGCATGCCAGTTGCTAGTATCCAAATTCTGTTAACATAAAAGTCAGTGGGATCAGATTGGTTCTTGGGAAAATGTTGATGATGAGGATTTCTAATAACCAGCATCCACTGTATGTCTTCTATCTTTTTTAATAACAGTACATAGCATTCACATAGCACTTTACAAATGCTAAGTAATTAACCACCCTGTGAAGTAGGTAGATAACTATTATTGCCTTATTTTACAGATGAGGAAACTGAAACAGACTGGTTAATGGACTTGCCCAAGGCAACACAGTGAGTCAGAAACATAGTTGGGAATAGAAGCCATATCTCCCAACTCCCTGTCCTATGCCTAACCCACTAAACCTATTTACATTAAAAACACCAGGAAGAATAAACTATTAAAAACTCAAGATAATGCAGTTTTTGGTGAATAAAAGTAGATGGTTTTACTAGTGACAATTTTGTTGCTTATTAAAGATACACTGAATATTTTAATAATATTTCAATTTGAAAATGTCTGATACTGACCAATACTGTAGTGAGTACAGTAGTAGATTATTAATTCCATTATGGTAATAATATTCATTATGACATTATGTAGAGAGTTATGTGGAAAACTATGAATTACATTACAAATTTAGCCTGAATTCATGTCCATTTTTATTCATCGATTTCCTTTGTTTGAAAAAAAATTAAAATTGAAGTTTAACGTTTTCAGGTATTGGCTAAACTAGCTGGAATAAGCAGAGAACAAAAACTAGCAACAATATTTCTGAGTTCAGCCGTCCATTGCTAACTACAAGTATGGTAATGTGGCATTATAAAGTAGTCATATGTCCTGCAAAGGAATTTAGTTTCATGCATCTTTGAGCAAAGTTCCAGGTTGTGTGTGCCTTTAGGATATTTTTTGTAGCCCTAAACAAAATGGTAGAAAGAACCACTAGGCTATGTCTGTGCAGCTGTGCAAAAGGAGATAATGGCGTATTCAGCTTTTGGCTAAGATTCAGTACTTTTCATCTGTCTTCTGAGGTTGAAACAACAGTGCAGAGCAACACTGGGAAAGTACTGTTCTGCTACAGTGACAGTAGCATTAAAATGTATAGAATAGTATTTTTATAATCCCTATTACAGTAAAAGGATTAACATGCCCTTTAGTTGTATTAAAATAGGCAATTATCTGTTGGTTTGCTTGTTTTAGAGGCTTTTTCCTTTCTTTTAAGGAACAAAATATATCCTGCCCAGAGTTCTAAAATCTTAAAAATTTGTCACCAATAGAAAGTTAAAAATGCATCCATTTTTATGAAGGGTAGATTTATGGTACTATAAATACCTTAAATTTACTAGTTATAAAGATTACATTGAATGTTGTACTGTACAGTACGTATAATTGGTGAAGAAATCTTCAAGATATCAAGAAGCTGTGATAACTTACAGTACATCCTTAAGCAGAATAATTACTGGATAAACCTGTTTTACCGTTGCTCATTAACAGTGCTGCAGTTGTTATAAGTTTCTCTCAATAGTTCCATTATAAACCCTGTTTGTCACCACTTGATGACTAAATTGTAAAAACTGATTTTAGGCTGACCGGTTTCCCCCTTCTCCATTCTCCCAAAAATGAGGATAAAACCAATGTGGCCGTCTCACAGTGGTGTGTAAAAAGGAAATGAAATAGACTCTCTGTATGCACATGTATGTGACTTCTGTGTCCCTAATATTTGTGACTTTACCCTCAGAACACCCACTGTGAGATGGGAAAATATTGTAGTCCCCATTTTACAGGGGAGAGCTGAGTCACAGAGACATAGGGTATCTCTATACCGCAATTAAACACCCATTGCTGGCCCATGTCAGCTGACTTTGGCCCGCAGGGCTCGAGTTACGGGGCTGTTAATTGCAGTGCATATGTTTGGGTCTGTGCTGGAGCCCACATCCCTGTAGCTGGAGCCCATCAAGTCCAAGCCCACTGACATGGGCCAGCTGCAGATGTTTAATTGCAGTGTAGACATACCCAGAAGTCAGTGCAAGTTTTGCCATTGACTTCAGTGGGAACAAAATAAGGCCCAAAGTCATTGTCTATACTGATTTTAAGTGCCGTCATTTTTTTAATCCATTTAATTAAACCAGTTCAAAACCATGTGTGGACACACTTTAGATCAGTTTACATCTGGTTTATATTGTTGAAGATTAATTCAATAACTAGCCAGTTTTAGTTAAACCAGTGCAGTGTTTGTGAGTGACAAGGCCTAAGTGACTTTCCCAAAGTTACAGAGGAAATCTGTGGCGCAGATGAGAATTAAATTTAATCCATTGTTTTAGCCACAAGGTTATAAAAATTCTTGTCACACTCCTCCATGGGGTGAGCATAAATCAGCGGTGAAGCAGGTCCATACCTCATTTATTTCTGTATGTAATTCAGGATTTTGGACTGTGACTTCTGTAGGTGAAAGGCTGATGCACTAACCCACCGATCTGAAGGAATATGGTAATTTGTGAAAAACATTGTGCACTACTCTCTTCCAAATATCATGGCAAAGATCAAGATAAAATGGAATGGGAGCAAATTTTAACTTTATTTGAGCCTTTGTGGTTGAGATCATGTATTTTTATGCCACAGCAGAACACAAACAGATTCTTTAGGGCTGTCACTAAGAAACAGGAAAATTAAGAGCTTTTCCTGCACACGAAGTAGTTACATAGGTGAAATTCTGGCTTAATTGACATCAGTGGCAAACTCCCATGGACTCCAAAGGGGCCAGGATTTCACACAGGGTGTCCTTTACCATACAATATTGATATGAAACTTCAGTAGCACGTAAGCACAGTGCAGCAAAGTACATTTGAAATAGCCTGATAAATCTCTGAATTTTCTTCCTTTTGTCAATCTTACTTTAGAGTAATTTAGTTTTACTATTGTGTATAGTATCCTAGATTTACATTTATTTTCAATTCTACCATCGTGTTTTCCATCAGTGTTCTGGCACAAGGCTTTTAAAAAGTACTTGAAATTCTGACACATCTTGGTTGGGTTTTTTTTAGCAAGTAGCTTTGTTTGTGGTCCAGGATAGATAACAAAAAGAGCCAGAAAGAAATTGACCTTTGTGATGGTAGTAAATATCGAGTAAAATTTTCAACAGTTCCTAAGTCCCACTGAGTATCAGTGAGACTATGCTTGGAAGTGCCTAAGTCACTTTTGAAAACAGGACTTCAGTTCCAAACCATTTAGCGTTTTTGAAAATTGTATCCATTGCATTCGTAATGTGTATGCTCGTTGGGATGTTACAAAAGAGAGAGGATCATTCGTGCTATTCATTGAGTAAGGTTTTCAGAAGAGATCCTGCAGATCTAGGTGGTCAGTTATGTAGCCCTGCATAGTTACTCAGGCTTTTGTCAGTGTTTTCTGTACCCACTATTACTTCAAAGCTGCAGAAATATGAGAAAACTTGTTTATTCAAGAAATTACTCAGTTCTCAGAAAACCATATCCATTCCGTACACAGCTCTCTGCTGTTTTTCCCTTAAGTTCTTCCCTGACCTCCCAATTTTATTGTTATTTTAATATATATTTTTAGCAAAAGGAAATTTTTCTAAATGGGTCAGCGTATATTGTATTGCCACATTTTAATATGTATTTGAGGCTCAAAATTGTATGCTTCTTCAAGTGCTTATCTATAGATATTCCACTTTTAGTGCATGTGTACCCCGTGCACTGAAGTTCAGACTCTTATAGCCAGTAGTATACATTAGGGCCACTCTGGCATCGTGAGTGTCCCTGAGTCTCCCACCCAAGGGCACAGAGGGCAGGGTCACCCCAACGCTCCTTTAATTCCTTCTAATTGCTCATTTCTCAGAGCCTCAGTGAGCCTGAGTTTCTTGCTCACTGTGCAATCTCCTTTTTTTGTGCAAATAGTAGTAAATAGCCTTTGATAGTTGCTTAATTATTAATTAGTCTTTAGTCACAGTGTATTTCACAGTGCTTCCTTATTTATTTATTTAGATGAGACTTTCCTGATAGCAAATTGAGCTCTTATTGCAAAACACAGGTCTGCAGGATTTAAAAACTGTCCTTCTTGGGAGGTAGAAATGCCCCTGGATGATGCCCACAGATCTGGTGTTTATTGTGCCTTAGTGAGGGGCTCATTCCTGAGAGAATGTGCCATTTGCAAGTTGTTCTCAAAGAGAACACAAAAAACAAGAGACACGCCCTTAAAGTTGTTTTTGCTGGAGACATCAATATTTCCTTCTTCAGATCCTTCAAAAAAGCATTCTTGTCAACTTGTAGATCTGAGGATAATATACCTGAGAAATCCTCCTCTTCAACCAATACAACTAGCACTGCTCCCCTCAGGCAGATAGATCCAGGTCACTCTCGTCTGGGTCCTAACTCTAAGGGACAAACCATGCTCCAGCATCAACTCATTCAGAGCTTCATGTATCATCCAGTGCCAGCGCTTCAGTACATAAGATTCCAGGACCAGTGTCTTCAGTACCAATGCCTTCCATGATCAGCCCACGATTCCAACATTCTCAGTACCAAGAGAATGGTATGGTGCTAGTATATTTCACTGTGTGGTACCAAAGTAACCTCTGTTACTGGTGGTAAAATTTTCTGTTGTATTTACAGATACCTCCAGCTCAGTACCAAGTTCATCAGTGGTATCAGCTAGAACGCACAGTGAGCTTTTACCTGGCACTCCAACTAGAACTGCTCCATCGGGAAAGGAGGAGTATTCTTTCTTTTCCTAGGGCTTAGATAGCAGCAGGGAGGTGTCACATGAACAACACATTCCCCAGAGTCTAGGTAATTTGATTCCTATCTTTCTGAGAGGGATTCCAGGGCACACTGTTACTACCCTAGGCCTCAGAGCTCTGAAAGGGACACTGACATTCAATCTGATTTCTTATCTATCAATATGTATTCTTCAGAGGTGAAGAATATGTTTATCGTCCTTAGAAGGGACCCTACTAGACATACATACGCTAACAAGTTAAAGAGATTAATTAAGTGGACCCAACAACGTCAGTTATCTCCAGCTGAGGTTTAGATATCTGATATACTGATGACTACTTGTCCTTCAGGAATTCAGGATCACACACCCTATGATCATGGGATTCAGTACATACTTTTACTCAATGCTATAGTAGAGGCAGCAAGATCTGATGCTCATTTTGGCACAGCTGTCTTACAGTCATAGTACTCACCTGCTGTGATCTATGTTACTGCTTATGAGTCACCAAGAGTGGTGTGTGTATATAAGCAAGCACTCAAAGAAACAACTGCTTATCTTGTGGTAACAGTGTTTCTTCAAGATGGGTTGTCCATATATATAGTCCATGACCTGCCCTCCTTTCCCACTGCTATGGAGTCCTTTTGTATCTGGATTCTGTATTGGTGAAGGAACTGAGGGATGTTTGGGATTGCCCCACCACTTCCACACTTGAGAGGGAGGCCTGAGGACATTCTGGGTGCAAATATGGCTCCAACAGACATTGTAGGTCAAAATAATCTGATCTTGTGCACATAGAGCACGTACACACCCAGAGTGGAATAAATATGGACAACAGCTAGAAAAGCCAATTACTGTAAGGTAAGTATCCATTTCAACCAAGAGGCATTAACATGGGCCTTGAAACAGGGGCCTGTGGACATTGTAGTTACAAACTGACTGCTTCACAGGTGCCCAGATAAAAAGAGCTGGATAGTTTAATGACTACTAACATAATAATTATACAAACTAATATCATAGGAGTAATCAATAACCTCAGGCTTCACGAGGATGAGCTTGACCCTGTGGGTCAGGAGTGATTTTTTTCTTCCATGGAGAATATTAGAATTCCCTTGCCTCTGAAACATCATATGTTTGACCACTTCCAGAGTCAGGATGTGAACTAAACTGAATATTCTGATCTAACATGACAGATTCTCTGATACTATGTTTTACTGTGTTTGTGAGCTGATTTCTGGCTAATCTTGTGTACTGAAGGGACTGGAAAGATGTCCAAACCAAGCTGACTTCTAAAATAATTTTTTTTTATGTTGTAAAAACTTTAAGGCAAAGGATATCGTGTATCAACTGACGTTGGGAAGCAGAACCATAGGAATGGAAATATGCAATGAGTTATAGCTTGTAGTTCCACCATCCCCACTTTGCACTGCAAAGAAAATAAGAAATATCTGCTTAGGGTTACAGTATTTGAATAGAAAACTTGTTAGTAGAGATGGGTTGCGGAAGGAGGTTGGTTTGTTATGCTTCAAACTATAGCCCTGATGCATATATATGTGCAAGGGAGCAGCCCTCTTTTGTTCAATGCGTCAACTCGTGTGTAAGCATTTGCATGATTATTTGGGTCCTCTGTTTGTAATTAATAATAAATGTCTGGGTAATCTTAGAAAATCTTGCAATTAAGATGGGAAAGTGTGGGTATCTCTCAGATGCAACAGCACTGTCCCTCTCTCTTCTGGGTCTGTTGCATATAAAATACTGAAAATAGCAGAATCGACTAAAATTAAACAAACCCAATTTTTTCACTTGTATTAGTATTTGAATTTGAACTTAAAACCCCTTCTTTCATCTCTTATGTAATTGCTTTCAAATTATTGCCCCTAGAAAGAAATCCTCCTTTAAAGAGATCATTTTACTTCCTGAATTCAAGAATATAGATAATTGCATATCTCTTGCTTTTCCATTTTTTGTATAGTGAGATGTTACAATTTTAAAGCATAACCTCATCATGAACATTTTTAATACTGAAATCATACATGAGTGTTCCACTTCCAGTTCCCAAAGCTGAAGACATAAATGTGAATAACGTATATGGTAAAGATGAATATTTCGTCATTTCAAAGTGTTAAAAATTCTACTGAAATATTCTCACGTTGGTATCAGCACATGATTGAAAGTCTGATATATCCATTAGTTTTATGATCTGTAGTACTATCTTAACTTGTTTAGGGGGCACAGGACAACATTTTTAAACTTAACATTTAAGGACATGAGCGATCGTACACTTGTGTGTACCCATTCCCATTGAAGGTCAATGGGCCTGTCTCTCATTTACACAGCAATATATTCTTGGTATAATGTACATGTTTACACTGCCGTAGCAGTGTAAAGGATCCTTTTTGTGAGACAGAATCAAGTCCAGTAGGACTAGTTATGTGTGTAAAATGACTCAGATGCTTAAGTCTTTGCCGGGCTCAGTGATTAGGTTTCTAAGGTGAGGCAAATCAAATTGGCCTGATTTTCAAAGGTACGTTGCTGCGCATCTGTATTGGCCATTTACTCAGTTGACTCTGTGTCTGATCAACATCTTGGAAAATCAGAGCCTTTTTTAGATGGCTAAATTCAGGTATCAAAGTTTGTAAATTGTCCCCAGTGTATATGTAGTAGGCATATCGTACTGTACATACATATATGTAGAGTCCTGCATGGATATAAAAATGTGGATCTGCATCCAATCCGCACACATGAGAATCAATTTATATCTGACCTGCCATCTGCAGTCTATCTCTTCTATTGCATTCGCACCTGCCTGGCACCCGCAGCTCTGGGCCCTCCATCAGCTGTCTGGAGGCCAGCCCCACTGCAGCCAAACCACTGATCAGCTGTTTGGGGGCCAGCCCCTCCAGGCAGCTGCCAAACAGTTGATTGATGGGACCCCATGGAACATCTGATCAGCGATCAGCAGAGGGAGTCCCGCCGAACAACTGATTGGCTGCCCATGGGGGACATCGAACAGCTGATTGGTGGCCTGCCCCCACTCCAAGATCTCAAAGGTGGGGAAGCAGCCTTAAAGGCTATGAACTACAGACAGCTGCTTCCCCACTTTTGAGATCCACATCAGATCCATCATCTGCAAAAATGGTCCATGGATATCCGCATCCGTGGATATCCGTGAATATAAAGCAGTTATCTGTGGATTTGCAGGGCTCTACATATATATCTATAACAGGACAGAACATTTTTGTGTATACAGATTCATCTTTTTTATCAGTCTAATATTTTATTGAATTAAATTAAAACAGTTTTTTCGCAATTTGAACTTTTAGCAGGCCAGTTATTGTCATTGTGCTGTAATTGCCATTAATGTCAGTTGAATAACAATCAGAAAAGGGAAAACAAAATTTATGTGCAATTAAACAGCTGCAGCTGCACCAGACACAAGTGTGTGAAAGTTTCCAAATAGGAACTTTAATTTGGCAGTGATTTTGGGCAAAATAACTGTCCTTTTAGTGCAGCTCAACAGCTGTGTGCAGTTTAACAGTTTTGTTACCTCTGTAGATAATTAGTTGCATAGCTTTTTTTTTTTTTTTTTTTAATGTGGTCGAACACCCCAATATGGAATATTTCAACTTTTAAAAATAGTTGAATGTGCTGTACTCGGTTGCTAAATTTAAAGTTCAAAACTGTTTGTAATACACTATTTAGGGACATGAAAAAGTCTGAGGTGTATTTATTAAACAATGTGCTTCAGGAAGCAATGAATCAACAGATATTTTGGGAAATGTGTGAAAAAACACCCACACCCAAACCATCCTTCACCCCACAAAATTCTCATATTTGATCAGAAATTCTTTATGCGCGAACCTAAACGTGGAGAGGGTAGTTTAGTTAAAAACAAACAAAAAAGAAAGCCCGTCCCCCCAAACCCTCTACCTGGAAGACGTACTTACCCTAATTAAAAGAAATAAAGTAATAGAGACACATGTAGTAAGGTTAGACCTTTGTGGGAAAACTTGAAATATATACATGATATATGTATACAAGCCCTATCTTATCACATTTAACATTTGAAATGTGAACATCTGTGGCTTTATATGCCACGCGTTTGGAGCCATTTACTGGCTTCAGTCAATACATCGTTGGGCAGGGCATTTCCATAGCCGTGTTTGGTTGTGTCCTCTGAGAAAAAGATACAGAAGAGGATGTCATCAGCACATCAGTGGTACAAGTGCCTGGCCGCTCTCAAGATTTTCATGTGTTTAAAAAGGTCAACCAGTGTGGCACTGCTGACATCCACGAGAAGCCTGATAGGTCCAAACAAGGTGGAAAGAATGTACATCGCCGACATAGCAGTTATTATTGGGAGCACAAGTGACATTTCACACGCATGGAATTCTGAGAATAAACCTGCATTTGCAAATAAAATACAGGTGTGTGGCGTCATATGCAAAGTTACTTTTGTGCTGTCTTACCAAAAAAAAAACAATTATTTAATTAAGTGGTGGCACAGCAGTTACTTGCCAATAGCCCTGTGTTCTCACCATTTCTCAACCTTCCCCAAATTCTGTCCACTTTTTCCAAAATGGGATAATTTTAAGAAAAAAAAAAAAGTAGAAAATAAAAGTCAGAAATACTTTCCATGCTCCAGGACCACCAATATAGAGGAATGGGTTCTTTTTTATTTGTGACATCGTGGTCCATCACAGACAAAAAGGCCAATGTGGCTCTGCCCTCACAAACAGCTAATTCTTATCATGTCTTTTGCATTAGTATTGAACTGGCCAATAGATACAGGGGTCTGGCAAAGCCAAGGAACATCTCCAATCACATGAAGAAGACTGAAGAATGTTGCAAGGAGAGCTCTACTGCATCTCCTTTTGTGGGCAGGATTTTCTCTGTCCTTTCCATCTGTCACCTGTAACTTGAATTCATGATCTTTCTCTGAATTGGTCCTTCACTTGTTTAGCTGTCTTCTCCTGATTCATTGCTGAGGTAGGCTGTTCTGATATTTGAGGAGCATCACGCTTCTTGTTTTCTCTTTTGATACTTATGTCTATGGTCAACTATTTTATTTAATAAAAAGGGCTTGTCTGCATGAACACTTAGTTCTCAACAAGCTGGGGTTTAAATCTACTCCACACCAGTGTGCTGCACACTAAATGTCTATGCAGAGCCTGCTGCCATGCGCTGAAAGTTCCCTGCTGCACTTTGGCCTACCCTGTTTTGAAATGGGAGTAGATTAAAGTGCACGAGGGAACTTTCAGTGTGCAGCTGCAGGGTTGATATGAACCCTTAGTGTGCGGTAGATTGTTTTATAAAAATGAAAATTGAATTTAGTGCTGGGGATTGCCAGCTCTAGTGCCTGGAATCTTCACCTTAGCCACGGAATACATGCAATCCAAGACAGAACAATGCAAGCTTCTTCCCCTCCCGTCCCTTGCACCTCAACCCTGATCTGCCAGGACCGCTAAGAGTGAAAGGTAGTTCAGTGTCCATTTTCATTCAGTTCTGTAGAGCCTGCCATCTGGTGCACAGAGTCAATTGTGCTGGTGATTTTTGTAACTGTGACCCTCGGAGTGCTCCAAATGCCAATTCACACTCTGTTGTGATATTTACCCAAAAGGTGGCATGTAGTGTTTCACTGGAAACCTTGTAACTCTCTGAACATGAATATTAGTGTGTGGTTTATGTACAGGTAAAATATGCAAAACTACAAACATGCTGGCATGTTCTTAAAGTGAGTACCAGCCAGGACATAAGATACCCCATACTAGAGAAAGAAATGTGGTTCTGTCTGCTTGAACGTGTCTCCAAGGTAAATCAAGAGACATTGGAAATGTATTTACATCAGTGGTCCCCAAACATTTAGGGTTGAACTCCCTCCTTACCTGGCCTGTGCCCCCTCAAGAGCTGCAATTGGGAACAAGGGCTAGAAGTGGGGCCAAAGCCATGATCACAGGCTGTGAGTTGGGCCATGAGCCAGGGCCCAAGCTGGGGGTGGGTCAGGGTAGGGGCAGGAGCTGCAGCAGCAGGGCACAGGGCTGGCAACCAAGGCCATGAACAGAGCACGGACTGGTCAGAAGTGGCACATGGGGCCTGGGCACAGGCCGTGGCCAGGAGTGGAATGTGAGGCCCAGGGCCGCAGCCAGGAGCTGAGGATGGGCTGTAGCTGGGGGTAGAGCTGTAGCGGAGATGGTTAGTGCTTCCTATCTACCCCTGTGGGAGCTGGCCCAGGTTCTGCTCTGCGTGCTCCCCCAGGAGAGCATGCCCCACAGTTTGCGGCACTCTGATTTTCATACAAGATAAACAAAGCCATCAAGCTAACGAGGGAAAGAACTAACAACTCAACTACTGTCAGAGGGGGGAGGAACCAGTACCCTGTCTTCACCAGACCACCTGGCATCTCTTGTCTGCAAGAGAAAAGGAACTGGGTCTGAGAATACATTTCAAAGGTTTACTGGTCTGTGAAGAGGGGAGTGAGCCCTTAAGTTCTCCTTTTACCTGAAGAGACAAAGAAACTGAGCACTTTGGACTCTGTAAAGTTTCCTAGCCAGAAAGGCTGATCAGCCATTGCTGGAAAAGAGATTTGGAGAGAAACATTGCTTTTTTGAACAAGAGACAACAGTTTGTTAAATCGGGTTTTAATCTTAGGGAGCATATTTTTGGTTTTGCTTTCTTGTAACCCTTTCTATATGCTTTACCCTTGGTATCATGTAAATCTATGCCTTCTTCAGTAACAAACTTGCTTTACTTTTAATATAATCCCACACAGTTCTGTGATTGTAATGAGAGTGTTTGTCAAACTTCATTTTTGCGGTTCCCAAACTGTGGTACGTGTACCACCAGTGGTACGCAGGCCACCTTCCAATGGTACACATCCACCTGTTGCTGGGGGGCCAGCCGTGGAGCCTCCAGTGGTGCTCGGCTGTGCAAGGGCAGAGCGCAGTGGCCCCCAGTGCTCAGGGTGGCCCCGCTGTTCTGCCTCCCTTCCCTCCGGACACACTCTCAGTGACTGGCCAGGAGCTGCTTCGGTGCCAGCCCCACCCCCAAGTTGCATGGCGGATGCTCTCAGCCCCACCCCTTCCTCCACTCCTCTCACATGTGGGCCTAGCGCCTTAGCCAGGAGTCGCTCCTGCCCCATGCAGCATGGCAGCCACCCCCACCGTCTTTCATATATAATCTTTTAATAAAAAATTGATGGCGGTACCAAAGGTGGTGGTGTTTTATGTTGGTCATGTGCAACGTGACAGAGTTTGGGAACTGCCGATTTAAATTAATGAGTGGTTATTTACCGTCTCTTTAAAGGAGCGGCAAACTTAACTTCTGTGAGTGTGCCAGGAGAGGGCTGGACTCTACAGTGCGGACAGTTTGGGGAAAATTCAGGACTGGGGAGGGTTGGGATCACCTTGCAAGAAGCAACCAATGCTGGAGGAAGCCAGGATGATGCTCTGATGCTGTGAGCTCTGAACCAAAGCTGCATGCCACAAAGGCTGCACACCAGGGCAGGTGGTGACACAACCCATTACTGGTCTCAGTTGAACCCCCAAGTGTCACACAGATGCAGACATCAGTCAACTATGAACTGAAGTGAGGCCACAAAAATACAAACCGCAGATTCAATGCAGGCCCTTCAACATCCCTCCTCTCTGCTAATGTAATGACTTCAGTACACTCGCGCGCACATCAGATTTGCATTGCAGACTTTGGCTCTGTAACCAATATAGTTTCTGATGCACTGACCCATCCAGTCCTTCAGGGCATTGTTTTTTCATATTGTACTTTTTGTACAATATAAGTTTGCACATGTTTACTTGCTTTGTATTAAAAATATTGTTCTGGTACCATTGATGTGACCTTTCAAATGCATCAGAAATTCATCTAAAGATTTCAACCTTCTCCCCAATCACCTCTCGGTTTTATCTCAGAGGCATCCTTGCCATTAATCAAAATGTCTCGGAGAATTAACCTCCAAAATATTTTCTCTTTAAAATCTCTTTTTGACATTAATGGCATGGCCTCTGAGAACTTTTATGACATATTAACACAGTGTGTTTAAACACTTGTTTGTCTTGGACGGGTCACCTTCCAGAGCTGGGGGGACCTTTCAATAATCTATCTCCTTTTTTGCTTGATTAGGAGACAGCATGCAGGGAGTTAGTAAGAGCTGCAGGCAGGGCTCAGTTTTAGTGATAAGGGAGAAGGTGGTTTTAGTCACTCTGGACAGGTCCGACACAGTTTGTTTAAAACGCACCCATGCCTAGACATTGTCAAAGCTGAAATCCTTTCACACCCTTCAGATGAAACCAGAAACTATGCAATCTAATTAAAAAGGGATCTGACGGCAGATTATTTTTTTCTCTCTTTGCACACTTACGATGATACAAACAGGAAAAGCCTGGGAGCAGGACTTTTTTCTTTCATCTGTTTTTCTGTTCCGCTTCTGCTAGGTAAAGATACTTTTGTTCTTTCCCTACTTTAAACTCCAGTATTGAAAATTATTATAGTTCTTCCAGGTTGTGTGATTTTTACCTGCTTAAACTATAATCTAGAAAATTGTTTTTATTAAGTTTAATTTTACTATTATGCAACCTATTATTCAGACATGTAACGATAAAAGAAAAGTTGTAAGCTGTCTTCTTGGGGGACTCTTAAGAGATAAACAATTAACTTTTTTAAAAAAGGTCTCAACTTGATTTCTTGGCCTCAAATTCACACCATCTTTGCAGTTAAAACATGCCCCCCAACCTGTCAGGTTCCCAAGTTAATGCCTTACTTTTTTATTATGTGACTTAGCCCTCTGAGTTTCCACCACTAACCAGTTCATACTAGTCCTAGATGGTCAATTTCTTACTGAAAGTTTGTTTGAAGAATTAAATAACTGTTATTAGTCTTTGAGTCCTTTTTTCATGCCTCTCAATTATCATTGGTGATGGCAAAAAGGGGAGTCACTGTCCGAACAAACAAAGAAAGCTGTAAAATGTGCTTGAAGGGCCTATAGGGGATTCTAGCCACTGAAAAGTCAGGTGGCCCACTAAACTAATCACAGGGCATGCCAACCAGCCATATCACAACAATTGGAGGAGATGGTTGATTTGAGGGAGCCAAGAAAATGGGCATATACAGTTGTCAGAATGACCTAGTCAGAATAGATCCTACTTTCCGATACTGGTGTCAGTTTCTCTTCTTCACAGAGCATTCAAATACAGGCAAGAAAATGCTATTTAAAAGCACTCCAAAGTATATACTTTACTGGCAGTTATTTAGTGTATGTGTCATTTTAACACATTACTTTTTTAGATCTTGCTAGTTCTGTGTGTGTACGTATACTATAAATGTTCTTTTCTGGATATAGAATATTAATTTTCATCCTTCCTTTGCTACATATTTGACCATTAATTAAAAGGTGTTAAAACTTGCAGTGTAATTTTGTACCTATTCCATAGAGTCATTGCATGAGTCAGTCGTGTGAGTTAGATGTTTTTATGAGCAGATTTACTGTTTTATGCAAGCCATTTTGTATAGAGTCCAGTAACTATTTCAGTTTTTTTAAAGGGAGCTTGTTTCTGATGAGATTAAATAGGATAAATTAAGAGAAATTAATGATTATTAATACATTTTTAAAGTATCTCACCAACCTTTGATGCTCGGTCTGTTTTTCTCACATGCACATAATGGAATATGTTCTTTTATGTCAAAAATGAAAAACAACTGATGAAGATGAACAGTGTAGATTGTCTGGAAATGACATGGAGAAAGTTCAGTGTAGTGAGTGAAAAAAATCTATCATATACTTGAGATCACATCAGAAGACAATCGATTTTCCCCCATATGGATGTATCTATTCTTGTTTTTGTTCAAAATTATGAAACCTGATTTCTTTGGTCTCTTACACTGCTGAGATTCACTGCTCTCCTCAGAGCCATTATAATTTTCCATCAGCTGGTGTGTGCTTTCATAAATTACAAAAGCAAAAACAATGTTACCGTCATATGGCTCTTTTTCCAAGGTAATCAGTTTTCTTAGTTGCTCTGCTGCTGGACAGTCTGATTTCTCTGATGTTTGGGCATAAAAGGTGCATATATGGAAAAAATATTCTAAATATATACTGTGTATTTCTATTCCCCAATATACTTTTTTAAATTTTGTATTAGTCAGCCTGTTTAATTAGTGGTGTTTGATTAAAGCAATGGTCATTGCTTCCTCTCTTTCTCCTTTATATTAGTATATTTTTAAAGATACTAAGTTGAGTGTTTATTTCTTCCCACAAGTATGTATCCTGATACCTATGAAATAACATCAATACGTAGTGCCTCGGTACTTAATGTCCCAGCAGGCAGAGGAATGGTGCTGAATTGCAGAAAGACTCTTTTGGACTGAGCAGAAGTGTCTCTGATGTGTACTTGCAGAGATCCTTTGAAAGTCAACTGAGCTGCCTTCTTATGCAAATGCTGCTCCAAATTCTCCACCTTTCAAGCTGGTATTAAGAACTTCAGCGTCACAGCCAACAATATGGCTCTCTTGATCCCAATATCTTTTCCACAGCTAAATGCTGTGCCGAGTTCCAAATCTGCTCCAAGATGTGGTCCAATAACTTCAGTGATGTGGTCTCGAAAGGCCCTGTAAATATAATGAGCTGAGCTCACAGCAATCAGTATTTCTCAGATGAAGGCTATTAAACCCAAACTGTCCACGCATGAGAACAATAAACTAAAATTAGCTAAAACACCCAACCCAAACTGTTTGACATTTCTCTCTGATATTTCTCATTCCCAATTCAGAATGTCTCAGACATTTGACTGGGTGACTATTGCAAACTATTGTGTAAAGATTTTCATGAGTGGTTAAAAGTAAATAATAAGAAATTAAAAAGAAATGTTATCACTGTTCATCTGATGGAGTAGAAGTAATATCCAAATATGTTTGAAAAATTCTATCCTTGAAGAAAATCCCCAAAAACCTGGCCCTTACATTTTGTTCAAAAAATACAAAACAATCATTTTCTCCTCAGATTTTATCCCAAGGAAAATGTGGTTTTGTTTTACCATTAATCAAAGTTTTCTGTTGGAACTGTGTGCCATTACTAATGATTTAAACTGGCTAAAAGGGCACTTAATGCTTTCTCTTTCATTATAATAATAAGTCTTTCCCAGGATCAGGAAGTGGGGGGATAAAAGGTACTTCAGATGTTCAAGAGTAATGCCTGGATAGTTCAACTGGTAGTGCATCAGACTTGTAATCTGAGAGTCCAAGATTCCTGTTCAGCATCACTGATTGCGGAGGAAGAGTGGTCTAGTGGATTGGTCAGTGGTTTGGGATTCTGGAGTACTGGCTTCTATTCTCAATTTGACCACTGACCAGCTGTGTGATTTTAGTCAAGTCACTTCACCTCTCTGTGCCTCTTTCCTCCTCCTTTCTTATGTATTTTATTAGTGAAGTTTCTGCTTCCCATGCATTTTGTAGTGTCTAGCCCAGTGGAGCTCTGATGACAGCTAGAATTTCTAGTCACTGCTAAATACAAATAATAATAAGAGACTGTTTGGAGAATGTTTAAAATATATTATTTCTCAGCTGGGAAACTTGCCAGCAATACATCCAGATTGCCAAGTTTGTTTTGACTCGCAGGTATGAATGTGACATAAGCACCTTTATATAGTACTCTTACTACATGGAAGCTCCATTCCTGTGAAGCATTACGTTATATAAACCTCTGAGAAGCCTGCGCTTGCACATAGGAATCATTTACATTCCAGTAACTTCCAGATGCTCAAAATAAACTGCATGATACACATATCCACAGCCACAAAATGAGGAGATCTTATTTCAATCTTACTTGCCTCAGCAATGTTGGTTTAACAGTTGTTAGTCTGTGGCTCACTAGTCAAATATAAATTTCTCCTTTTATCAATGTAGCGATACACAATCCAGCCGAAATGGAGATAAAATCTGTCTAGTAAAGCACCCATCTTGATAACGATTTGTCTTGCAATCCTCCTTAGAAAAGAGAGGTTCTGGGACGTGTTGTGGTTTTTACAAATAGTAAATATAGTAGTTATTCTGTGTCTTCTTTCTAACATGTTATTTACTTTTCACTGAGACCTATGAAAAATATTTGCCAAAATGGCAAATACGTTTGTTGTCCCACAACCTCAACAAAAACACAGTAAGCCAGTTGTCATCCTGCTTTAATTGTGGCTTCAAAACAGAATAACATAAACAAAATTTTGGCACATTAACTTTTTAAACGACCCTTCTGATTGTTTTCAGACAGTATTGAAAGAGGCTAAAAGTTGGTCTACAGCAGGGATCTCAAACTCAATTGGTATGGCGGGCCACATTTACATTGAGTTGAGTTCAGGGGGGCCACGCATAACACACACTTCTCTGCTCTACCTTTCATGCTCTACTCTCCACCGAAAAAATCTCCCCGCAGGGTAAAATTCGGAGGCACAGTAGAAGAGAGAGAGGCTCTCACAGGGACTTGCAGACTCCACTCTCCGCCGTTAAATCTCCCTGTGGGGCCACATTCGGCGGCCATTTCCTTTTTAAGACGGCCACAACTTGCCTGAGCTCCGCTCAGAAAATACTGACAGCACAAGCCTGGGCTGGATTTGGACTGCGGGCCACATGACACAAGCCCGCGGGCCGCAGTTGGCCCGTGGGCCGCGAGTTTGAGACCCCTGGTCTACAGCCATTTATGCTGAATGAACTCATCTTGTTAGTGTCGTAAATACCATTTTTCAACAGGATGGCCCTCTACCAGAAGAGGGCTCAGAAATGTCAAGATTAGTGTTTGCCTGCACTTTCAAATACAGTTCACAGAACATGCATACTTTGAAGCAATTCTAAGCATACGAACTCGCTAACTGTCATGCTAAGCCAAGTGGGTGAACAGAATAGAGTAGCTTCTTTAGAGTTCCTTCTTATCAGGAAAAAAAAAGGTAAAAATATGGAATAGCAGCAGTGTCTCCTTGCCCAGTACACTTGGCCATGTACAAAATCAACTATTAATGCCCAGACCATTATCTCATTGCTCAGGATGTCCAAACTGTTCGTCATCTCTTTCCTCAAATGAGCCAATCTCTGCACTAAATTGTCCTGGATCAGACAGAAGGAAACAATGTTACAGACAGACTATAGAGTGATGGTGGAAGTAAAAAAAAAACACCTGTAAAAACCTGTTCTTTGGAAGTATTTGTGTTTCAGTTTGTTGTTGAGGACATTTAGTTTCACTGATTCATGTAATTGCCGATGCTAACAAATGAATAAGATTAGCTTTGTGGGTTCCCCAGAACTGGCATCAGAGAGTAGCTAAGTGCCAGCTCCTGATCTGCTTTGTTTACAAGAGAGGAGGAGTCCTGCTCCTTAGTTCTTATTCTCTTTTAATTTTATAGCTTTATATTTGGTTTAAAAGTCACTTACATTGGAGTTCAGCAGCACAGCCATTCCTGCTTGTGTCAAATGGGCCATGAAACCCTGAAGAAGAATGGAGATAGCCAGTCATGCTAAGTTTTTATTTAAAAAAATAATTATTGCATACTGGATATGGCCTGTGATTGTTAGAAGGAACAGCCCTCAAAGAAGGTGAGGGCGATGTACTATAACTAGATTGTACATACAAAGGTATCACTTGCAGAGGGCATCTTGATGGTCCCCTTGCAGTTCATTCCTTTGAAACCTTAAGCAGATGTCATCTTTAATTTTCAGTTAATCAAAGTCACTCCTTTATAACTATTCTTCTTGTTTTAGGGCAATTAAAGTCAAGAGCTGCAGGCTGCCTTGCTCAGAGACTCTTATTCCCCAAAACTTTCTGGGAAATTTTCCCATTACAATAGTGCATTAGTTTTTTTCCCCCAAGGTTGATGTTTCTTTCAGCCTAAATTATTGTATTGCAATGGTAATGATTTTTTTTTGTACCAGCATAGAAACTTTGAGGAAGAACCTCATGGATGTTCAGCTGTACTACAGTATTCAAACCATATTTGTAGCTCCATTTTCTAGGATGGACATGATACTCGTTTCTGTATCCCCAAAATAGCAATCTCAAGGAAGGCTAATCTGTTTGACCCAAAAAAGTTTTGTAAGCTTGTTACGGTACAGCATTTGTCCTTCATTGGTCCTTAGACTTCTTTCGGGACCAAATTTAAGAAGAGATCTGAGTTGGAGCAATCTAGGACCAATTGTTGTTCTCTGGCACGTTGTTTACAGAGTAGTAGAGTGAAAACTTATTAATAATCTACATCACAGAAAAGTCTTATGAAGGTTTTTTACATACAGTAAAGAAATCATAAACCAGTCTACTTGTTATCCGGTGAAGTATAGTTTCCTTTCACATACAGCTACTTTGTTATCTCAGAACAATCAGGAACCTGGTGTAACTGCAGATGTTGTTATATCTTCGAATTATGTTGTTCTGTTCTTTAATAGAGGACCTTTGAAATCGTTTATAAGTCAAGCTTGTATTCTCACATTATTTGTACACTTTTTTACACGTTCTCTTGAGATTACTTCTCCTTTCCCTTAGTTTTTACTTATTTCCACTCTTACACCCTTTCTCACCTTTTTAAAAATTGTTAAAATTTCATCCTCACGTTGATAATGTCAATCAGATTGCTGCTTGCCTTTGAAATGCTGTATTTTACTTGTTCCAGTGGTATATTGATTACTTACTGCACATTAAAATGAATTAAAAGTCAAATAGTAAAAGTAGTACTGAAGATGTATAACAGAAACAAAGCTGATACCAAAGGTGGTTCTTTGAGTAGTTTTCCTGTGGGAGCTCCACTTCAGATGCGCCTGTGATCAAAGAGTTTTGGTAGCAGTGCCCATTTAGCCTGTGCATGTGCCCCACGCACCCTCATGCCCCTGCGCTGAGATTGTATGGGACTGTGAAGGAGAGTTGCTCTGAATTCCTTCTCAAACTGCCCTGGGTCCAAGATGGAGCCAACTATGTGCCTGTGCTCTAATAGTTAGCTTTTTTCCTCAGATAGTTACCTTATAGTTACTTACTTTATAGCCTTATAGTTGTTGGAACAATTGTTCCTTTTGTTTTTTCTTTCTTAAAAAAAACCAAACAACCCCTCACACTACTTTTTATTCATACAGATAGATAAATAGTTAGGAGATTCCCCCTTCTAGGGGTTAAATTTTCATTGGTTTTGCTTGGGAGTGTGAGGTTTCACAGGATTCAAGAAATGACTCTCCAATCATGAGGCTATCCGATAAGTGGCAGACACTCCCAGTGCCTCTGCTGTCTGGGTGATATTCATATTCCCCATATAAGCAAGATAGATCCCCCCCAATTAGAGAAATTAAGTTTCAACTCCTAATGATGGAGCAAGCTTTGTGTCCAATTTTGGATGGAGGAACAGAGGACCCCTCTGTGCACAGAGCTCCCAGTGTAGCTAGTGTCCCGTCCACATGAGCATCTCAAACCTCTCAGTTACTGAATACTGGTAGAGAGGTGGTGTGGCAAAGCACCCCCTCAGTCTTGCTGGGTAACAGCTATCCTCTGGCGGGACGAGCCTGGGGTAAATCTGCCTTTGTTTTTCCCTTCAGTTCCTCTCTGCTGGAATGTGTGGGGTGGGCCTTGGTTTGGGCCTAGGAAATGCCTCTCTGTCCCACAGGGGTGGGGTGAGTCTGTACGTCTGTAATGCCCAGACCCTGGGGAGAGTACCCTGGCTCCTTTGGTGAGGCTGTAGTCATGGTGGTGTCAGCCTGGGGGTCAGAGTGGTATCAGCTCTTTCCCAAGCTGGTGCCTGGCTTTTTCTTTTGCTGCTTCCCTTGTAGTGAGAAGCGCTAGCTCCTAGGTGGGGGAGTTTCTCCTCCTCCTGCCGCTTGGCAGCTTGTGACTCTCTCTAGGAGAGATGGGGTTTTAGTAGTACTCCTTTTAGTAAAGGAGTAGCCTTTAATTGGGCACAGGTGCCTCGAATTGCCTGCAGGGAAAAGGACCTTTAACGTACCGGGGCTGACATGCCGGCCCTCAAGTAAATACCCTTTTGTAGCCATCCGGCCTGACTTTATCGCAGTGGGATATGAGTACTCTGGTACTGAAGTTTTCATCTACATCTGCTTCTCAGCAGCAGGAGGTAAGGAGCAAATCTCCAAGAAGCTCTTGATCACTGTCTCACAAGAAGGCCACGGTGACCTTAGGTCCCAAGGGTAGTTCAATGCAGGCTTCGAGTGAGGCTGGTACTGCAAAGATTAAGAGGAGTCAGTCATCTAAGACAGACATGGTATTAAGTTCAGATACTCAGAGCAGCAGACTTGCCTTCGTATACTCAGTGGACTCTCAAATTTCAGGGCAGGGTTTCCTTACCTACTCTAGGATACATCACTTTTCTTCCTATACTCACTTATTATAGGACCATAGATCTCAGCTGGCACCCACATGGCAGGAACATAGGCGGCTGCCTTCACCTACATCATTTGGATCCCTTTAGTGGCCTTGCTGGGCTCCGTGGGCTTTCTATTGCCAACAATTTATATCAAGATCCTTGCAACACTGGAGGGAACAGGGAAGAGCCCATTCTCCTCAACGTCCTTTACCACAACCTATACCAGAGGAGAAGAAAAGCATCATGGTCACAGCCACTGGGCTTCCCAAGAGAGGTTCAGAGTCCAGTCAAAGACCTTCCCTTTGACAGTTGCCAGCTCTTTATGGGCTCGAGGGATAATGTTTGTATCCCTTGTGAAGAGAAACAAGGGTTTGGTCATTTCAAAACAGAGGTTATCTGGTTGTATTAAGATAGGTTATGACAAAACCCACGTTCAACCCCCTCCAAAAGTAAAAGCACATTCCACAAGAGCATTATCTACTTTCTACATGCAGCCCCGTTTAACCTTGGCGCAAGGCATGGGATGCGTGGGGCACATGCACAGGCTGAATGGGAAGTGCTACCAAATATCTCCGATCAAATGTTCAGAGTGCAGATGCATCTGATTGGAGCACCTCTTGGGACACGCATCTTGAAGAGCTCTAGTTACTGCACAAGGTGAGTGACCTCTACTTTTGTAGATTTGGGTAGCACACAAGGATTAGATATGGACATAGGAACTCTTCTCAATCCTCATTTGATTTTAGGGGAAGTGTTTCATCTGTTACTGTTTTGTATGCATCCTGGTCATTTGTTTTTAAAAACAGACTGAAGTTAGTAGTTCGGTTTTTTAAAACATTTACTCTGATTGTATTCTAATTATAAGTGTATTACTGTTTTTTCTGAGGTTCAGAAAATGACTTTACCCTCAAGACAAAAATAAGATCAACCTCGGTTTAAATATGAAGTTTGTTGTAGCTTACTTTGAAATGATACAGACTGGGAACTACATATAGGCTAGTCAGGACTGAGGCTCTGAATTTCTTTTAAAATATTTTATGTTGTATCCAGGCAGTTGAACTACATTTCATCTGTCCATGTGTATTTTGTGTTAGTCAGTAGCAGTGATTATATTTCAATGTAATATCTATTTATTCCAGGATATAATGTATTTAAATATGATGTTCAGTGTTGATACATACAAAGTAATGCACATTGGAAAATATAATCCCAACTACATATACAAAATGATGGGGTCTAAATTAGCTGTTACTGCTCAAGAAAGAGATCTTGGAGTCATCATGGATATTTCTCTGAAAACGCATTCTCAATTTGCACCAGCAGTCCAAAAAGCTAATAGAATGTTTGCAACCATTAGGGAAAGGATAGATATTAAAACAGAAAATATAATGCACTATAGAAATGCATGGTACGCCCATACCTTAAATACTGCATGGAGTTCTGGTTGCCCCATCTCAAAAAGGGTATATTAGAATTGGAAAAGATGCAGAGAAGGACAACAAAAATGATGAGTGGTATTGAAGAACTTCCAAATGAGGAGAGATTAAAATGACTGGGACTGGTCAACTTAGAAAATAGCCGACCAAGAGGGGATATGGTAAAAGTGTATAAAATCATTAATAGTGAGAAGAAAATGAATAGGGAATTGTTATTTACTTCTTCATGTAACAAAAGAACTAGGGGACACCCAATGAAATTAATAAGCAGCAGATTTAAAATAATCAAGGAAGTACTACTTCACACAGTGCACAGTCAACCTATGGAACTTGTTGCCATAGGATGTTGTGAAGGCCAAAAGTATAATTGGCTTCAAAAAAGAGTTAGGTAAGTTCCTGGAGGATAGGTCCATCAATGGCTCTTTGCATTGCATTGCATTGCAGCCTGCTCTAGGTCCCTAACCTGCAAATGCCAGAAGCTGGGACTGGACGACAAAGGATGGTTCGCTTGAAATTGCCCTGTTCTGTTCATTCCCTCTGAAACATCCTTCTGAAGCATCTGGCAACAGTCAGAAGACAGGATGCTGGACTAGATGGATGATTGGTCTCTCCCAATACGTCTGTTCTTATGATCTGCCGTAGATTATAGAACATGTCTATGTCATGCTGCAAAATTCAACAAAAGCATTTAGAGAAATGGAGCATTTGTTGTTCTCACAAATGACATGCCAAAGTACTGCTGTCCATGACTATAGGATTTTAGATATTTTACTTTCGGAAGGATGTACCTGTATTTGGTGGAAGTTTTAAACAAACATCATCTTTGATTTGGAAACATTAAAAGGGAAATAAGTCTGGGGGGATTTCTATTTAGAAAGAACCGTGTTGTATATTTTACCAATATAATTCCCTGGTTTATTCTTTGATACAGTAAGAATGAGAACACAACCTACAGCATAAAGTGTGGATATCAGATACGACCCTTTACAAATATAGTTTAGAAATAACAATTATTTCAGTATATTTGAATGCATTTGATACTTAGTCAGATTAAGTATATTTTAATCATGACACTTGTGTTTTCAGTTAGAAAAAGTGCTTTATCTGGTTATAGTTAGCAATTAAAATGTTATACTTTTGCTTCATCTGACAATGATAAATACCGATATTAACATCCTTGATGAGCCACTCTGCATTCACTGAATTTGTATTTTTTATTACCTAAGCATTGTATTTATTTAAAAGTAGATTTCTATCTCACTTTATCCACCATGCAGCATTATTTCGATTTGGAATGATAATTTCAGGATTGGTATGTCTGTTCTGTGTCTGTCTATTCCACAAAGCATACTCTATGGTATGTAGATGTTTTTGCTGACATAGGAACGAAGGTACTGCCAGACTGGATCAGTCATGAGCCATTTGATCTAGTATCCTGTGTCCAATATGGATAGCACCAGCTGCTTCAAAGGAAGTTGCAGAAAGTCCTGCAGTTGGCAAATGTATACTAATCTGCCTCATGAAGATCTCATCCTAATCCCTAGAGATTTGTTGAATCATGAGGTTTTTATCCCATAAAAACCTATTTATTTCATTTCATTTATTTATTTATTTATTTATTTATTTATTTTTGCACTATTTATATTGTCAATTCTTTGAGGCAGGGACTGTTTTTTTTTGGCTGTGGTTGTACAGCTCCTATCACAGTGGGGTATTGGTCCATGACTGCGACTTCTAGGTGCCCCCACAATACAAATAATAATCATAATTAATGAACTGTTACATCTCTGGACATTCTTGTTATCTGTATAAACATCTAATTGCTCTTTGAATCTTACTAAGTTATCTATCCCAACAACATCCTGTGGCGATGGGTTCTACAGTCTAAGAGTATGCACTGAATGAAAAATTATTATCTTGGATCAGTTCTGAATTTACAACCTTTCAGTTTATTTGAATGCCCTCTTATTTTTGTGTTGTGAGACATAGAGGACAGAAGCTCCTGATCTACCTTTTTTATACCATTCATTATTTTACATACTTTTATTGTGTCCTCTTATATCTTTCTAAGGTAAACATGTTCAATCTTTTCAGTTTCTTTTCATACGAGATTTTTTTCCACTTCCCTAATCATTCTTTTACTCATCTCTGATCCCCTACCAATTCTTCAATATCCTTTTCGATATGTGGTGATCATGCTACAGCACATTTATTCCAGATTAGCGTGTACCATTAATTTATATAATGTTTTCTGTATTATTCTTTATCCCATTCCTTATACATCCTAGCATAACGTTTGCTTTTTTGACCATAGTTGCAGATTTAGCTTAAGTATTCATTGAGCTGGCTACAATAACACCCAAGTTCCTTTCCAGAGTTGTTGCAGTTAATTTAGAATCCTGTAAACTCTATAAATAGCTCAAATACTTAGCCAATATTAATAATAACACTTAGATAATGTTAATATGCATTATTCTATGTGGGATATTGTGGGGGTAGTTTGGCCTGGAAAATGTGATAGCAGAATCAGGTGAGGTAGGATAATGGAAGAGGTTGTCATGAAGACTCTTTCAGGAGCACAGAGTAGCCCTTCATCACCACGGGGGTATTGTTGTGGCAGCATACTTGCTAAAACATTGGGAGGACACGGGACTGCCTGGGACATGCTGGAGCTGCACTTCATAGGGGACACAGTAGCTGCAGAGGTTGATGGGTTTAGGGTACCCTCCCCAAGGAAACCTCTTAAAGTGGGACTTGGAGAAGCCTAGAGGTCTTTACTGTCAGTTTTTGCTTGAATTATTTTGATAGGTTGGATGTTTTTCGCTCCGTTGTTTGTCAGGAGGGAAGGGCTGCGTGGATTTGAAGTTCGAAGAAACTTTTTGTTCGGATACCCTTGGAGAGACAGATCATTTGGAAAAGGGAAGGGAGAAGGGACTGAATATTTTTTTAAAATGAAAGAGTAATGGCTGAGAAGAATATAAAGCTAAGGAGTGGTTATAATAAAACAAACGATAAAATAAAAAAACCCATACCATGGAACTAATTAGATATGTCTATTATCAGATTATCACTTTGCTTGTATGTTTTTCTCTCTCCCTCTCTCTCTTTGTGTATCTTGGCTTTTTAAATTGTGACCTCTTTGAGACAAGGAGGGCCAATATCCTCTTATGTGTTTGATCACACTTCTGGAACAATGGGGTTTGACCATAATTGGGTCTTGGGGCCTGACTGCAATACAAATGAATTGATGGTACTATAGCAATAGTGTGATATCAGAAAAACACTATCAGAAGTTTTAAAATCTAATCTCTAAGATCAACAGAAGGCAAAACATTTATTTCCTGGAAATCTACATTCCTTATATTTTTTTAACCACAAGCAAAAGTAAATAGTAGCTTCCTATTGAATGAGATTGATTTCTTATTTGTAACACAAAGACTGCTGCAATTTCAACATGAGATAGGCGTATAAAGAAATTTCTTGGTTCAAAATCAGACCACTTACCAGGTCTCCTTGAATATCTAAGGATATATTTTTTTCATATTGCTTTGTGTTTGCATAAAATTTGTGCCTCTGTTTTTGAAATCCTAGGCTTGAGAGAAAATTTTGCTTTAAGGGTGGCATATGATAGGCATGAACCAAAATCCACACAGGGAAGGTGCAGCTTTGATGGCCCCAAGATACTGGAAGTCCAAACCAAAGCTCAGGAGTGTGTTCTGTGTTGTGTGGAATGTGTTACTACTGAATGGCACTGGGTACAAAACAGCCCTTGTCAAAGAACTCACCCGCTACAAGATGGTAACTGTTAGCATCACAGAGGCTTGCCTGACACAAAGTGATCAAGTCACTGTGGAAAGAGCAACCTTCCTCCATACTGGTGGTCCAGACCTTATTCAAGATGTTGAATTGGTTATTAGACAATCTCTAGCAGAAGCCTTAACCACATGAAACCCAATTTCCCCACGCTTACTTTATGCTCAGCTTTCACACTGCCATGGACGCTCCTCTGTCATTGTGGCCTATGCACCAACAGAAGATCCATCACTGTGAAAAAAGGATGCATCCAATCACCAGCTACCAGCAAAAATCCAATCAATGCCACATGACACTATGCTAGAGCTCTGAGATTTCAATGCTGCAGCTGGCTGGATCTAGTGAAGTATGAAACCATGATAAGTCCCCTTGGTTTTCTTCTCCAAATGACAGTGACACTTGGCCTCTGACCTTGTGTGAAGGGCTTATCTGTCATAGGGTCCTGGTTTAGATACCTCAATAACCATCAGTCGACCTGGATTTCAAACAGTGGACATGCTATGAAAGAAATTGACCACATTCTCATCAGAAATCATTGCATAGTGAAATCTCATTGTGTCTTTGGCAGCGCAGAAGCACCAACAAACTCAGACCATAGACTAGTTGACACTCAGCACATATTGCATCTTCCAACTCCTTGCAAGCCAGATGTCCACCAACAGTAAAATGTCCAGCATCTTTCCAAGGATCCTGTTGAAGCTGTGAAATACTCACAGGCCATCAAAGATTACATATGTACTCTGAGTACCCTGTCAGATGATGTGGAGATCGCTTGGAGTAGTATATGTAATGCTACATTACATGCTGCTGCCGAACCAGTCGGCTTCAGATGGTCATGTAAAAAACCTTGACTTTCTAAAAAGGCCTTTGCTATATTAACAAAAAAGGCAGAAGCATGCAAGCAGAAAATATCCAATGGTTGAAAGGCATTTTCTAGGCCATGGCAAAAATATGAAAAAACCATGAGATTTACATAAATTCCCTGGCTATCAAAGCAGAGGATAGCCTAAAGCACAACAATCTGCATCTTGCCTACAGAGCTATCACATGCCTTTTTGGCAGCCATAAACAGCTTTCTAACATTCCCATCGTAGAACCCATCTTGAAACCAGATGGCTCTCACTGCTCATCAATGGATGAGATCCTGAACAGATGGAAAATACATTATGAAAGCTTGCTGATCCAGGTGTCTGCTGATGACTGTCCAGAGCTACATGACCTGGCAAACTGTACGGCTGCAGACCCAGGACAATCACTGAGCCTCTGTCACTTGAGAAAGTATGAAAGGCCATCCAAAAGATACTAAATGGACATGCTGCTGGACCTGATGGCATTGCACCTGAGCTGCTCAAAGGTGCCTTGGAACCTGTGAGCATCGGCCTGCATTAACTGTTTTTAAAAGTGTGGGCATCAGGCAGAGTACCAACAGCATGGAAAGATGGCACCAGTGTTCCTGTACAAAGGTTAAGGATCTCGCGTTGAGTGTGGCAACCACAGGCCGATCTCATTCCTATCGGTTTTTGACTCTGCCTGACATTACTCATGGATTCGCAGGATTGAGCCAGATATAGGAGTTTCACTCTATGATGCCTGATGTGATGCCATCAACCGTGGTCACTCTGGCTGGCACAACAGTTCTCAGTAGATTATGTGGATTTGATGAGGATCCTTATGTATCTAAAGCCTTCTCCGCTTGAGGATAACACTTCAAAGTTAAGGTTACATTTTAAAAAGGAACAGGAGAAAGCATGGAAATGCAGAGTTGGGTTTCCTAAGTGATTATTTCACTTTATCTTAAATATAACAATATATGTGCTAACCTATAAAGCCCTAAATTGTTTGGGATATATTTCCATGGGAGGCTACCTGTCTTTCCTGGTGTTTGCAGTTGTAACCATGTGAGCTAACAGACCTCTGGTCTGAAAGCTAGCAACATGGCACTGCCCTGGACTTTGGAACTTTCTCCTTTCCCTGGAGTAACAAACCCTGGATCTGTTAACCTTTTGAGTATGCTTTTCTTGAGCTTTTAGAAAAGGAATGAAGGGGTTTATTGTTGTTTTGTGCTACATTTTTTTGTTTTATATTTATGTTGAGGATGGATAGACCATTATGCATGTTGCATTAGTTTGTAGAGTTTTTATGTAGATTTGTATGTGTTTTAATTGTGTAACCATGCTTAGAGCTACATGCAGGTGCTGTAAATAAAGAAATAAGAGATACTGGCAAATTGCAGAATGGAGAGAAAGCATAAAATATAGTTAGAAACATACATGTTTTAATACCATAAGACCCTCACAGCTGACTCTGAGGCTTATTACAAAGAAAAACAGTTCAAATAAAAGTTATCTGATTAAGTCCACCACTTAAGCTGATTTCTTGCATCTCCTGCCTATCAGAAATGCAACCAAGGGACATGTCCCTTGAAGTCAGAAAATGTTTTCGTCTCTCCCAGGTGCATCATTTCATAATAGGTGTCAAAGTACATATTAGCATTTGATTAATCCATTTTTATCCTTTGAAGTTACTTTAAATGTACATCCGGGGATCATCTTATTATTTTTCCAACGACATATAAAATAAGTTCCCAACATTGTCTTCATTCTGTGGAAAGTTAACATAATAATATATTTTTTCTTTCTATTGGTTTATGGTAAAATTCTATCTTTCCAAAGTTATATCAGCCTTGGTGTCCACTTCAAATGAATCCTTTTATTGTTGTGGTTCAGGATGGAAAAACCAAAGATCACACATGCATATCTTTTAGCATCCATTTTTGCTCTCCTAATGATTTTAGGTAACACCTTTAAAAGCCTTCATTACAATTTTAAATGGCACTTTTATCCCCTTGATGTAAAATAGGCAGAAGCTTAAATAAAAGAGCCATCCATCCTGATAAATTATAGATCTGCTAATTGCAAATTTAAAAATGCTGCAGACTTAATGCCATTCTGGTCTTTGTCCCATTCAGAACTCTATATTGGAACTTACCTAGATCCTCTACAGTACTGCAATTTGCTCTGTGGGGCTGAGATAATAAAATGCAAACACACTTAATACAAAACAATTATTTTTAAGACAGTTGTAATTTATCTAAAATAGGGATTAGATGAAAGTGCCAGCACAGTTGTAACTATGCCATCTCTACTTTAACACTTCTAGACATTGTTTGTGTGAAAACACTTGATAATCACGCAGCCACATTTTTCATTTGTAGTAGTTTTCAGTTTTTATTTCATGCCAAATAAAATGCAGCACATGACTTACATTCTTATTTAAACTGATTAAAATTGATCTCGATTAAGATGTTAACTATGCTACTATAAATGATTATTAATGTAATTTAAACTGATCTTTATTTTAGAGGAATATTGAATAGTTTAGACTATATTTAAAATGTTAGAGCAGTAGTCCCTAACTGTGGGGTGGGCCCCCATAGGGGGGCATGGCAGGGCCTGGACCAGACCCTACAAAGGGGCAAAGAGGGGCACAATAGGGCTCGGACTAGCACCCATAAGGGGGCAGAGAGGCAGGACACCCAGCCCCGCTCTGCCCCCAGCTCTAAGGCCCCAACTCTACTCCAAGTCCCCAAGCATGGCAATGCTCCTGCCTGCGGCTCAGCCGCTGGCTCCCGCACTTGGCCACTGGCCCTTGGGCCCGTCCGCAGCTCCGCTCCTTGCCTCTGCTCCAGGTCAGGGGGACACGGACATATTCTGTTATTGGTGGGGGGAAGGGAGCCCATGAGTGGAAAAGTTTGGGGACCACTGGGTTAGTGACAAATTTTTCATTTTCTGATTGAAATCTGGAAATAGATCACTAGACTAAAATTGCCCATGTTTTCCAACAGGCTAGATATACAGAGCTTGTGAAAAAATCTGTGAGCATCTAATTTTTAAATTATTGTTACTTGGTCTTTACTAAATGAAAGGATATGATGTATGGAGGTTAACAATGAAAGAAGCAAGACAAAATGAGTTTTCATTGTGATTGACTGAACTAGGCACTTAACCAATCAATTTTTGGTATAATTGGGTAGAAAATATTTGGTACAATATTTAATCAGATATATAAATCCAGGAAACAAGTCACATTACACATTTTGTAAAAAATAGTGGATTATTGCTTGAAAATCATGTATTTAAGGCATCACTACACTGCACATTAGTGATTACTGTATGCACTCATGTATCAATGGCATGTAAATCATCGACACTAATTCTAATATAAGCACTTCATAAAAACAATGGCCTGCATATAGGCTGCCCTTTTCATCCCACTCCTGTCTTCTGCACTCACCAGCTCAAGATTGAAGTAGGCCCCCCCATACCATGCCTCAGATAAAATCCACACTCCCAGTCCATATACAATTTGCCAGATGTTCACTTAGAGAAGTCTCTCCTTTAACTACTATAGGCATTGTCTTGAAAACTCGTTCCAAGAGCTGGATAAGATGGTGGTCTTCTCTTTGACTTGCATATAGTGGGATCTTTTTCATACTTCCACCTTGAAGCTTTAGCATCAAATTTGGCTTATATGCAAATACATAGGGCTAACTCTGCAGCTAGTGTAAATGGACACAATACATTGATTCCAATGGAGCTATGCCTATTTACATGAACTTAGGATCTGGCCCATAATGTAAGTAATAGCTTTCATTACAAAAGTCATATTTAGAAAGATGCAATACATCAATAAATATGGTAAAATCAGAATAGATGGTTTTAACATGTTACCAGTTTAATTATCACTAAGAAACTAAAGCATATGTGCTTCCTCAGTGATACTCAGCAAAGAAATCTAATTATGCACTAATAAACAGTAGCTTTAAGATTTCTTTGTGCTGCCCAAAACCTATACTTCTGAGTTATTCCAAATTCCTTCTGAGACACTGAATTTGTAAATCGCATTTGAATTTGATCCCGTATTAGTTAGATCTTTAGATCAATCTCCAGTCAAGAGAAGACCAAGAAAGCATCTGTACCACCTTTGTGATAATGAGAAGGGGTTAACCTTGCGTCTCTGAAGTATTAAGCATGGATAACTGTTAAAAGTAACTCCGTAATCTGAACATGTTGTGGGGTGGGGAGTAAACATAGCCAATGAAGGACTTATTTTATTGGTCAAATAAATCTGCTGAGATTGTTTCTGTTAGAAGCTTCTTCAATAGTCAGCGAATTGAACTGGTATTTGGTTAATTTTAACTGGTAAAACGTAAAACAAGGCTAAAAGGCCTGACGGTGCTCAGCCACCGTGACAAAGTAGGAGAGGTACAAGGAGCCTCCATTCCTTATTGTAAAGCCATGCAAAAGGTCATTACACTTCCTGAGCAGCACTGCTATCTGCTAGTGCTAGTGGTGGGTTCCTCAGAGAGCATAAGAAAGGGTCAGAGCTAGGATTCCATTCTCCCTCGAGGCTGGTCTGTGAAGCTGCATGTACACTACTCCCAATCTTTGGTGTGCACAGCTGTCACTGCTCCTAGAAACATTGTTCCCTAGGAGCATCTGCTGACATGGTGTGCCTCTGCACTGCCCCTACAAGGAGCTAAATTGTAGTGGGATAATTTAGCCTGGACAATGTATGACATCAGATTGTTGTAATTATCTGCAATTGTTCATTTTAAAATAGTCCAACAGCCAAGCTAATGTACAGTACGTACATGTACAATGTACAGTACGTTGATTGAAGTATGTTGATTGAAAACTTCATTTTCATTGGTTATATTTTATTCCTTGAGCTATAGCAAGCGTGTTAATAAAATATGGATTTATGTTACTGAAAACCTTTCAACCTTCCAATACAAGTATGAATTAAACTTCACACAGGCTTATGTTATCCACTCCTATTTATTAGATGCTTAATTAACATCGCCTTAGTCTCTTAATTTTTGCAGACTGAAAAAAACCTGTCTGGATAATAATGATTTTTGTTTATTTTCTGTAGGCTGTTCTTACATTTTTTTAATTGGGTCTGAGAAGCTGAAGTTAGCTTGAATTATTATTTTAAACAGTAAACATTTTCAAAATTTCACTGTAGATTTTCACTGTGTGTCAAGGCCAAACCCTGATCGCACTGACATCAGTGGCAAAACTTTCTATTGAATTCAGTGGGCTCAGAGTTTGATCTTTAAAGGATAAATATTTATCTTCTAACCTACCAAATACAGCCTACTAAAATACAGAACACAGAAAACGGCTGTTTTCATAATAAATAAAATCAATTGTGAATGACCGTGGACCAACCAGTCACTTGTGCCTTGCTCTGTGTCTCGTAACTACAACATTAATTATACAATGCTGTTAGTAGACACAACACTTTGCAGATCACAAAAACATAAGTTCCTTACCCCCAGGAAATAATCATCAAATTCCAATATTCAGCTCGGAAGAATAACAGTTCAACTGTGACAAGTTGGGGTACGGGGGCTGTTTTAGAGTTCAGTTCAGCATAAGTATTCATGAAAGGAATGTTTTTGTAGGAGGCTGAGAGATGGGACATGGTGTACTAAACGTGGGTGCTTTTTAAAGTTTATGAAGTGGCAAAAACCCAAGAATAGTAGGAAGAAACAGAGGGCCTGATACTTGACTGCAATGAGACCATTTGCAGTGCATAAAGTCAAGTATTTGCAGGATCTCAGCCAAAGTGCACAGGGAGAAGAGAATGCAGAAGAATGGAGGGATCAAGATGAGGTGTGTACTATGGTGTGAGAGTAGTGATGTAATTGAGGTGAAGTTATGTAGAGCATTGAAGGTGAGGAGAAAGAGGGAACTGACATATTTAGTCATTTCCATCGCAGGAAAATAGTGTTCCATTGCCTTACATCCCTTGTTCTCATGAGCACTTGCTGTTTATACAGCAAATATGTGTATACATACATTCAGAGAAAGGAAATAAATGTTACCTGGAAAACTCTTGCTCTTGGGAATAAAAAGTGATCCTCAAATATCGGTCATGCTTACTTCTTAGCCCTGGGGAATAAAGCAACTGGTTAATAGGAAATTCTGTTTTCTATTGATCTTACCACCTGCCTTCAACATGCCCATGTTTCAAAATGATTACATTATTAGTTCCATAATCTTTTAGGGGCTGGTCAAACATGGAGGAATTTAGCTTCCTCTTCAGTTTGTTTTCCAAGCTCTTCCTCTCACAGCATTTGTATGGCATAATAAAAATAAGCTTTAGCTCCTAAACCTAGACCTTTAGACATTGCTTCCCTTACCTGCAGATTTACTTACTAATTCTTGTAATATGAAAACAGATTATTTTACCCATGCGGAACTCATTGGTGAGGATGCTACAAGATCCATAAGTTTTTGGATACATGAGGCTGCTCTAGCTGATGTTTCCAAAACACAGTGACTCCATTAAGGCAGGTGTAGTCCTGTCTGCTTGCAAATCTATGGGACTTCACAATAGTAAAAGACATGGAATAAATGGGAGACCTGCTGGACTACCAAGGATTCACCAGACAGGGAGGAAGAAGAAGGAAACCCAATCCAAGTTACATAATCTGCTCCTCCCAAATAGAATCACAGAATATTAGAGTTGGAAGGGACCTCAGGAGGTCATCTAGTCCAACCCCCTGCTCAAAGCAGGACTATCCTCAGCTAAATCATCCTGGCGAGGGTTTTGTCAAGCCGCAGCTTAAAAATCTCTAAAGATGGAGATGCCACCACCTCCCTAGGTAACCCGTTCCAGTGCTTTACCACCCTCCTAGTGAAAAACTTTTTCCTAGTGTCCAGCCTAGACCTCCCCCACTGCAACTTGAGACCATTGCTCCTTGTTCTGTCATCTGCCACCGCTGAGAGCAGCCTAGCTCCATCCTCCCTGGAACCCCCTTTCAGGTAGTTAAAGGCTGCTATCAAATCCCCACTCATTCTTCTATTCTGCAGACTAAACAAGTCTAGTTCCCTCAGCCTCTCCTCATAAGTCTTGTGCCTCAGCCCCTTAATCATTTATGGTGCCTTCCGCTGGACTCTTTCCAACTTGTCCACATCCTTTTTGTAGTGGGGGGCCCAAAACTGGACACAATACTCCAAATGTGGCCTCACCAATGCCAAATAGAGGGGAATAATCACTTCCTGCGATCTGCTGGCAATGCTCTTACTAATGCAGCCCAATATGCCATTAGCCTTCTTGGCAACCAGGGCACACTGCTGACTCATATCCAGCTTCTTATCCATTGTAACCCCCAGATCCTTTTCTGCAGAACTGCTGCCTAGATCGTCGGTCCCCAGTCTGTAGCTGTGCAGGGGATTCTTCCGTCCTAAGTGCAGGACTCTGCACTTGTCCTTGTCGAACCTCATCAGATTTCTTTTGGCCCAATCCTCCAATTTGTTTAGGTCCTTCTGTATCCTATCCCTACCTTCCAGGGTATCTACCACTCCCCCTAGCTTAGTGTCATCTGCAAACTTGCTGAGGGTGCAATCTACCCCCTCTTCCAGATCATTAATGAAAATGTTGAACAAAACCGGCCCCAGGACCGATCCCTGGGGCACTCCACTTGTGACCGGCTGTCAGCTAGACATGGAGCCATTGATCACTACTCCTTGAGCCCTTTGTTCTAGCCAGTTCTCTATCCATTTTATAGTCCATTCATCCAACCCATACTTTTTTAACTTGCTGTTAAGAGTACTGTGGTAGACTATATTAAAAGCTTTGCTAAAGTCAAGGTATATCACGTCCACCACTTTCCCCACATCCACAGAACCAGTCAACTCTTCATAGAAAGCAATCAGGTTGGTCAGGCATGACTTGCCCTTGGTGAATCCATGTTGACTGCTCCTGATCACCTTCGTTTCTTTTTAGTGCCTTAAAATGGATTCCTTGAGGACCTGCTCCATGATTTTTCCAGGGATTGAGGTGAGGCTGACTGTAGAATACCCGTAGAAGATTTATTTCCAGGGAGAAGTGGTGTTCTTTAGATCCAAGCTTTACATGCATTTTTCAAAAATGGAGTGATGAAGTGCTGCTGACTCACCTACGCTACCTAGCAGTGATGAATGGAAGTGTACTGAACTGGCTTCAGTCCTTCCTTTCAGACAGTTCCTAGAGCATAGCGGTAATCTATCTAGGTATTATGAGCTGTATCACTGTCCTACTGGACCATCTCCCAAGTATTCTATGGATTTATCCTCTCAACAAACACCCCGTTGAGATCAGGAAATGTTATTTTCATTTTACAGGTGGGGAACCAAGGAACACAGAGTTCACAACTTACCTAAGGTCACAGTGAAAACCTCTGGCAAGGCCAATAACGGAACACAGATCTCCTGAGTTCCACAATATCACCTTTCCCTCCTATTTGATGAGCAATCTTATCTCCATCAGAAGAGCTTTCACCAGTAGAGTTTTCCAAGGCTCCGGCATCTCCCCAGTCCTATTCAACCCTGATGCAAATCCTGAGGAAGAGATCATGAGATGCCATTAATTTCAATGTCAGAAATTAAATGACTATAGTTGATGTAAAATACCTATCTCTAAACATCAAATAAAGGTTGCACAAGCTCCCAGGTGTTTCCCAGTGCATAAATTGGAGGATAATCTGAATGATGGAAAGATGGCTGAGCTAAAGCCTGGCAAAATGACAATGATACTGGCATTTGAAATATTAACTAACAGCGTAACACCATCCTGAACTGAAACCATCTGTGCCCCAAATGGCAAGATGGCACGTGGCAGTAAATTCCTTCTGGACCCATTTCATCTTCTACAGATCCATATGAAATGAGTACCAGAACTTCCACCTGAGACTCACCAGCAGGCAGACTAGGCTATGATGATCCACTTATTGATCATTTCTGGACTTGACTACTTCAAAATACTGTTGGTGGGAATATCAGCTATCAGTTTTCATGTTATTTTGACCTCCATAAGTAGTTCCTGAAGCAACAAAAGTCCTTGAAAGATATAAACACAAATGAAATACCAAGATACACTTGGGTTTGTTTGGACTCATTCAGAACCAGAACACACAGGCCAACTGAAACATTTTTACATTTCATCTATCTACAAGGGAAGGAATTTGGGATTCAGGAATTTGAACACCAAATGTGACCAGTGGCCCAACAATGCCAGCATCTTGTCTTTGACACTGACCAGTATCAGATATTTTAGAGGTAGCTCCAAGAAAGGGTTTAGTGGGCGCTTAAGAAATAACCAGCTCATACAGAAAGTTTATTCCTAATTCTACCTGTAGTGTTTTGCATGAGCACACTCTCTCTCTGTTTCTCTCTCTCTCTCTCTCAAAAAAGAAGTATTCTAAATTGTGGTTGCAGTTATTTCCTGTGTGAAGCAGAGGCAGTCCTTCTACAGTGGAAATAAACAATTGTATATACAGTAAACTGAATATAGAATTGTAATTTATTCTTATTCAGTGTGTAAAAATACCATGCAGGAGAACTGTAATATAAAGCTCTATTTTAGACTTCAGATAGCACGAACCACTTGTAATTCCTTTTTGTAGTTACCTTGATGATAGCTAAATCTCTTGATGCTTACATATCCTTACATTTTACGGTTTCTGGTAGTGTTAGCTATATGCTGTATGTGTGTAATATATAATTTTATTCTTTAAAATTGTTGGTGCATTTCTTTCCCAGTCACAGTAAGAAAAAAGCTATTGTGAAATACAGCATGTTAACATTAGTTCATTCTAGTGTCCTAGTTGATTACAGTGTACCAGACAAACTAGCAAATGCTCAAAGCAATTGTTCCCGTTAGTAGAATTTTTAAAAAGTACTAAGAAGAAATCTTGATCTATGAAGACAATACAATAATTCACATTGACATATTTTCCCCATTTGCCAAAGGGCAAATGGAAGCCACTAATGCTTCTGTCCAAAACCCTTTTTAGAGGTGAAAAGAAACATTGCTGATTATAACAATGGATTGGGATTATATGTAGAAATTTACACTACCCTGCAGCACACCAAAAAGGAAAAAATTCAGGAAATTTAGTATTAACATCAATACAGCAGATTCATCTGCTGTTTTTAAAAAACAGAGCTCCACTGTGGAACACACATCAACATTCATTCATGCTTATTTGGCAGGTTTTATTTTGGGGGGAAGTGTGGAGGAGAGAGTAGGGCAGCTAGTTATGGCAGTAAAATGTGCTGGTTGAATGTAGATCTTGCGTGTACTGATTCTAACAAAGGAATAGGGAGTCTCCTCTGAAGCCATTATGTGCCCAGCAGTGTGTAGTCAGTGCCCTTCGGAGTCAGTTGTTCCATTCATTTATACACCAGGAATATTTGTCATCCATTGTAGTATTTTGCCTCCAGCTTTGCTAGACCCAATTTTATCTTTCCTTCCAGCAGTATAAATGATATCAGATCAGTATGGCATTTAACTTTGGATGTTTAAAGGGATAAGTAATTGAAAAATATTCATTGAGGATATGATTTTATATAAAATATGTACAGCTTTCAGCAGTTTAACCCAATTAGTATAGTAAAACTGCTTTTGGAATGTGTTTTATCTGTGAATACTTGATATCTTTGTGGTTAGATGTTTGGAAAGTAACAGACAATTACCTTTTTTAAGTGTCAGATTACATGGAAAGCCCAGGGAGAATAATTATATTGTGAGAAATAATTCTGATGAACGACCAAAAATATCTCTATTCTGTGAGCATCATGTTAACCTTGTTTTGCAGCAGTGTGTGTCTATTAGAAAATATTCCCGGGTAATTCTGTGTGAAGTAAATGATTTACTTGTATTTTTTCCCCTTTTAATTTTTTTTAAGAGAAAGAAATTAAGGAGCTAGGTGATGCAGAGGGCAATTGCACAGACCTTTTGAGTCTAGAGACTAGACTCACATCAGACTTGGGTCATAAATGAGATGAGTTAGATGACCTCAACCTAGTGCCTGGTAGACATCTGTCCACATCACAAAACCTCCATAGATTTCAGCACAATTGGAAATCTCTTTTCAGAAGAGGTTCAGGAGTAGATTGAGAGTGCTTAGCTCTGGTTTTGATTTTAAGAGCACCCACACACACAGAAATCCTCCTTTTTCTTTTCAAACCACTAAAAAAATTGAGCAGGGAGTTGAGGAGGAAACATAAAAGGTAAATTGATCAAATTACTCTATTTGAACTGAATCGTTTTTTCTTCTACAAACCATTTATTATCTCCATGAATTATTGCTTAGTCTTCTCTTGTTATAGTTCTTTCTGAAGTAGGTTGCTCATGTTAATCATGTAGGTGCAGCCTCTGGGAAAGACATAAACTTTAACCTTTCTGGGTCATGGGTCTCAGAAGCCACTTTAGTTAGAGATCAGCACAGTACAACCATATTCAAATTGTTCTCACTTGTTTCCAGGTCTCCTACTGCACTGCAGAAAGAACTAATGTGGTCATTTATATGTTCGTTATATACATTTATTTATTATTATTATGATTCAGCAGATTACAGTGTCTACCAAAAATGCATCCAAATTATACTTATCCATAAGCTAACTATTATATCTCTAATGGAACTTGTACTGTTCACAGTGTGGAACATGCATATCAAATCATTTAAATTAAACAACATTACAAACTTGTACACAAAGACAAGCTAGTATTTCCTTTTTATGCATGTATGTCTGGTTGCCTGAACTTTGCTGCTCCCATGGTGCTGTACAAGCATTTAGTGTGATTCTGCTCTTTGATATACAAACTAATACAAATGAACAAACTGATTCTCAAATCAATAGATATTCAATTTTTCTGGACTTAGGAGGAGTACATAGGGCCAAGATAGCATATCAGAATTTGAGGCAGAAAAGGAATAGTATTGGGGTAAAAGCTAATGAGCTCTAAGATGGTCTGTAGAACAAGTTGTTTAAAGTAAATTCTTTCAAATGCTGACTTGCCCACTACTGTGTCAGGTTGCATTATTGTTACTGATTTTAATAGTTTTAATAACGTATTTTTGTGACCTAGAATGCAAGATTTCAAATGGATACATTTGTGGGGAACAGAAAAGTAATATATACTGTATTGCTTTATAAACATATAAATTAAAATAAATTAGGTCTATTATGATGAAGTAAATGTAGAAAATGTAAGTGATAAGTGGTAAATAGCATTTAGAAGCTAAAACCATTCTTTGATTTTAAATTAATTTTAAAGTTATATTAATATTTTTGGTATTTATTTTACAGCTTTTTGTTTACAGCAGGCCAGACATTTGGTATGTTTTGGATACTAGCTTTCAACCCTAGTGTTAAATTTCCATTGAGAGCTCTCTACACTAAGCAGAAAACTGTTACAAGAAATCATTGTTTGGAACACTTTCAGCTTGCTTCACTTGTACAAAACCTCTCCTCCACAAACAATAGCTATTTCAGGCTGGTTGCAATGTTGGTTTTGCAACACATGGAATCCAGTCTTTAGCTTAGGTCTTGCTGAAGGGTGCACTCTACAGTGTTTCTTCCCCGCCCCCATTGTATAGGAAACAAGTGTTATAGCGGCTTCAGTTCCACAAACTCTTCAAAATCCATCCCACGTTGCAGTGCCTACTTTTTGAAAATTGCCCCAAAGTTCCTGTTACCCCCCCCCAAAAAAAGTACTGGGCATTATGAGACAGCAGCTTCATGAGTCCAGAAGGCACTTGAACAACAATGCTTATAAGGCACAGTGTCTATGAATGTAGCAAACCAGTTCTGTCAAATATGGCACTGCTGTGTAGATGAGCTAAATCACTGCAAGGACAGCCACTCAGTAAATCACTTCATGAAATAAGTATCCCTGCAGCTGTTTCTGTGCTTTGTGAAGACAGGCCCCTAGAGAGTTTTTGCAATAATAAAGTTTAGATTAAGTAACACTTTTTTATCTTAACATACAGCAGTGATATTCTTTATGCACTGACTTATTGTATAAGGCAAAGTACTATAGAATGTTCAGCGATAAATACTGCTAGTAAATGAATTGGTATCAGTAATCACCTACTTTCATATAAGATATTACTTGATCTAAATAAGAATGACAAGGTCAGGCCCTGTTTTTGTATGGATAGCCGCTTTAACATTTTCATTATATTATTCAAAAACTCAAAGCTAACTTTTTCAGTGTGTGGAGGACACAAAGTTACAGTACTATCTTGTAAATGATTGTATAAATTTATTTTCTTTTAGTTTTTAATTGTTTCTTAGAGGTCTTGCATACCAATAAGGATTTATCTTAACTTCCTTTTCAGCAATCAATGCTGCACCTGGGGAATGGGTGGGTAAAAAGTCACACAAGATTCTATTTTCATTTATTCCTGTTTTTAGAAAAGAAAGGAAAGGAAAGAGAGATTACCCAAGAAAATATCTGTCATTGGAATGCTTGACTACTTGCTAAATAAATACCTGGGGTGGGGGGAAGGATGTGTGTATAATATTGTTGTATTTTTAAGTTATGGTGGTATATCTATATGCACATTATATAATGTGTGTGTATACAGACAATAGTAGGTGTATATTCATATCTGTGAAATATGAAACCTCTTCTCTTCTGTTATAACTGTGGATTTGACTTCTATCACATGCCTCTTTTTGCAATGATTTTTGCCTCGTGGTGTTTTTCCTATTTATTTATTTTGGCTCAGGGTAGGGGACAATTGAGAATTTTCACTTATTTATCATATATTATGTTCTCTCTTGTGTATAATAATTTATAAATAGCTTTTTAAAAAGAGGGAAGAAAATTATATGATTTAGAAAAGCACTTCTCTCTTGTCAGATTTCAGTACCTATTTCTACTGTAGCTCACCGAATACTTTAAATAATTATGCAATTATCTCTAGAGAGGTTTCATTGTCATTTTAAATAACCAAACACTTTGATGTCACTGTGCCAAATATATTACTTCTCTGCAATTACGTATATTGTTATGTCTACTGTAATATTTGCATTAATAAACAGTAGTTGTGAAATCATAGACATATTCTGCATCCATAAAGACTTAACTGTGATCTAATCATCATTTCAGTTCTGGGCTGGGCTTGATCAGTCAGTGTTTCAAAAGGAGAACGCCAAAGAAAACCCAAGGTGTTTCAGGCAGTGACGCAGTGTTTCAGTAGCTAGCGCCCACTTAGTGTCAGTGGCCACCGTAGTACTGGAAATGCTGTCAGTGTTAAGGGCACCATTTTGTTGGAGAAGCTATCTTCCAGAGGAGATCATATGTAGTTAGTAAGAATCCCAAGTACTTTTCACCAGGGTAGAAGCGTTAGCTCCAGTGGCATATATATGTATGTGTATGTATGTATATATGCCAGTGGCATATATATGTATGTATGTATATGTATTGAGTCTTTAGCGTCTGCTGGACAACCAACAAAGCTGTAGACACACCCCGCTAGGAACTTCATTGAGCTGCTTACCGATTTCACATAGGCCCCTGAACAGCCATTAGATTGTAACTCTCTGCTGCTACCAACTTGAACTGAATTTAAACAGGTAGAGGGTCTAGAATTATTGTAGCCCATCTACAAACCTGCTGGGTTGCTGTAGTCCCTTCAAATGGGTTCAAATTTTTATTGTGCCTTTGTCATTTTACTATTTCGGAGCAAATGGAGTATATCATAACAAAGATCGTCTGTTTTACACTGTCCCTCTGTATTATCTGACCCCTAAATTGACTTTTTCTTATTGCCACCATCCCTTTTTAAGAGTCAGTGGCCTTCTTATGTAATTTATTCTTCCTTCATGCTTTCCCTTACAAATTCATCCTCAGAACCACTCCAGAGTTTCTTCCCCAAGTGACCCTTCCACTTTCATGTTAACTAGAAAACTGTAACTTCCTTCTGTTTGAAACCCTGCCCCCTTAAAGGAAGTTATCCTCTATTCTTTAGGTGTCACTAGAGTTAGCACACATTACCTACATGGGACAGCTTTTAACTTCCTATGGGTATAATAAGAAGGGTCTTGAAAGCCATTAAATTCCATTGGGTTAGGTTAGAGATCAGGGAATCTCAAGAAAACAGAGTTTTATCTTTTTTGGTGGGGGAAAATGTAATTTTTAAAGAGACATGGCCATATTAAAATCATACAGTTTTAAAAAAGTTGTCCTACTTGTATTGCATATATAGTATCCTTGATTATTGAAATTACATTTTTAACTTTCACCATGTATTCTCTTACTTTACTTTTTGCATTTCACTGAGCTTGAACAATGAAAATAGACCAATCAGTTTCACTTTTATTAATAACCTGTTTTTTATGCATTAGCACAGTTTTTCTAATGTTGGGATTAAATGTTAGGGAACTGTTTGAATAAAAAAAATTCCTTTAAATAATTTTTAAAAAATCTCATTAAATCATTTCTATTAATATTATGTTTTCAAGTCATTTATTAAGTTAGTTAGTTTACAAGTCTATATCTGAGCCCTGCTTTACCCAACAGCATTCTGTTTCTGAAGGAGCTACATGCAAGATATCTTCATGGCATTGCCATGATTTATTACCTATAAAGTTATGACATCTCATTAAAATATTAATTATAAATTTAATGATTTCAAATATTTTTTAAGGTCTTAAAATTACTGAAACATTAATATTAATCAGGAAGTGCAAGTTTTATAGTGAGGCCCGTGTGAAAAATGCAGCACTGATACCTACAGTAGAATAAGGCACGTTGTATGTTAATGCAACATGCAGCAGGAATATCTGAAGTAAATCCAATCACAAAAACTAAGAACATTATAGAATCCCATTCTTCATTTTAAAATTAGTCACAGAATATGTTGGGACACTGCTAAAATACAATACACAGAATTTCCTCCCTCAGCTACCTTCTGAAAAATCACAGTCGCTAAAGAAACAATACGCTAATACATCTAATTTGTGAATGCCCCAAGGTCATGCCCTTGTGATTAGATTTATTCCTCTGGAATGTCTAGTGCTTAATTGAAACATACAACTCTTAACAGATATACTTCTCTTAAACAACACACTATCTCCCTACAGTGCATGCACACACCATGCAAGAACAGCTCACTTTTAAGAAGCAAAGAAACCTATTTTGGTTACCTGGAAAATACAAAACCACTCAATGTTGAAAAATAGTTAAATATCTTTAAATAGTGTTAAATCTTGTTAAATAAATGTCATAGGATTACCATATCAGAATGCACTCCTGCAAAGTATTATTTCCATAGTCATGAAAGATTTCACATAAAACGTTACATTTTGTGGCAGGTTCTCAGATACTGTGCATGTACAGATTATAGTGTGAGAGATTATAGTCTGTGACTGAAGGATCAATGAGAGTACAGGAGGTAAGAGATGTAGAGCATGGGTTGGAATCAGCTCCTCTGCTCTTGGGTTCACACATCGTGAGCCTGAAACCAGACCACTGAGAGCAGTATAAGGGACAAGGGAAAAGAAAACACTGAAATCTAGGAGAAAGAGAACTTGTCCCTTCCCAAACAAAACTGCACTATTTGTCCAAATCCCTTTCTCTTAGTCTTTTCTCTTGTCTTTTTCCTTCTCTCCTGCTGATCCCTTAGTGGCGTAGTATGCAGGACAGACTTCTTGTTTCAGCTGCAAAAAAGAAAAAAAAAGTATCATCTGACCTTCCCTCCCCACAAGCCCACAGAGAAAACCTGAATATTAATAAAATAAAACTCTAATAATTGAAAAGGTGAGTGTGGTATCTTTATTTTTCTTTGCATATATGCTGATATCCTGATCATATATCCTGATGCTTTTCTAGAATCTTATTCTTTATTTAATGCTGGCCATTAAAATGTGTCTACAAAATTTAGGTTCCAGTTCTCAAAAGGTGTAAATCAGCATAGCTTTACTGAAACTAGTCAATTTATGTTTGTTTAACCCAGCCGAGGATCGGGTGCTCAATGTTTTCCCATGAAATCTGACATTTTCCTCCATGAAATAAAAAGACAATTTTTTCTGTGGGAAAAATTACTTAAACATTACTTACAATCCATACAATTTATTAGCCTGCCTACAAACAAAAAGAAAAAGCATATGAGTCCCTTCATGAGGTAGTGTAGAGAATACCAAACTGCAGTATTAATAACCTCCTGTTATTGAATACTCCATCTGTTCCTCATGCCAAGTTATCCTCAGTTAGAGCACTCCCCTTGTCATAATATTTTGTACCACACTCCCCTCCCTCCCTGAAACAACAGTTCCACTTTAGCACATTTGCCCAGTTGTGCATCCCCACTGAGAAAATGGTCGTGGCTGTATCTGTTTCTCATGTTTCCCTGGTAAAAAAAAAAAAGAATATATATATATATATATAGAATTCTAATTCTATTGCTGATGTTGATTGTGCTATTAATTTTTCCTCCAGTTATTGTCATACCCATATAACACTCATAGAGACGCCTGTAACTGATAAATACACCTGTCTGGCAACACCTGCTTGTATTGGTGCATAGTACTTACTTAATCATGCTGTAATTTTAGTGTTGCAACAATAATATATATTATTTTCTTGTAATTTATTATAGCTGTGAATTGATATATATTTGCTTATTTGCTTCAATATTTTAATTATTCTTCCATTTATTAACATCCCCAAATGTCAATAGAACTAGTAACCACTACAAATATATTTTTCAAGCCCCATAGGAATAACTCAGGCCCACATTGTGCCTTAGTGATAGAAAAGTGGGAAGTAGTGGGGGTAGACCTGGCTGTGAGACTGCATATCAGCCATTTCGGCCCAGCTTTCACAGGCGCCCAGTGCTCACGCAGGAGGAAAGTTAGTAGAGCTCACCTCCTTAGTGGAGAAGGCCCTAAGACAGAAGCCACCCGAAGGAGGCTGAGCAGAGCCAAACTACCAGGGAGTTGAGGCTGAGATGCAAAGGCCTGCTATGGAAGCCCAGGTGCTTCATTCGTGTTCCCAAGTTTCCTGAGATCCAAAGTACTAGGAGGATGGACACTCACTGTTTTCCACGGGGACAAGAGAATGCAGAGGAAATTCTGTGGAAGGAACGTTACAAGGTTTCTAGCCCCCTGACTGTACATGATCTAAACCAAGGGTTCTCACAACAAACTTTTGGTGGCCTCAGAGTGCAGCCACCAACTCTTCCTGGTGGCCACTCTGACAATTTTTCCTAAAATATTTAATTAACTTTAGGAAAACCTAATAAATATGCACATAAGCATGTCCACATCATTGTAATTTATTTATGTAGAGGTTTTTTTTCCAGACTCAAAAAAAAATGTACAGTTATCTCTATTCTTCACCGGACCTAATCAGAATAGAAGCACAAATAAGGTGCTTTGCGTGTTCTTGTCTTTGTCTCTTTTTTGCTTTTTTTGGTTGCTGTTTTTTTTTAGCCTAGCTAAACTTTCTGCTAGCTAGAAAGTCTGCTTTTGGAAAAAGTGATATTTGTATGTTTCTAATATCATTTTTCACAGCAGCAGACTTGCTAGCTAGCTGGGAGGCAGTGAAAAGTGATATTAACAAACGTACAAATATCACTTCACGGCAGAGTTCCTCAGCATTGGCAAGCCAGAGAACAAATTAAGCCCTGGATAGGGAGGTGGGTAGGGAGACAGCAAGGGCCAGGGATGATGGGGGCTGGAGCTCTTAACCCAGTAGCCAGATCTCGGGGTCCCACAGCTGGGGCCCAGTACCCGCTATCAAATGGCTGGCCGATGGAGCACACAGCTGAAGCCAGGACACACAGCAGGATCCAGGAGTGATGGGGGGGAGTAGGTATGGGTGCTGGGATTGGTGCTCATGACCCTGCAGCCAGAGCCAGCTGCCAGGCAGCTGGAGCCTGGGGCCAGAGGAGGCAGGGAAGGTCAGAGGTGATGGGGGGCAGAGCCTGCTGTCCGTCATTCCAAGGCTGAAGCCAGAAGCCTGAGCCCCACTGCCCCCAGGAAGGTAGGGAACTCACACTGGCAGTCTGCACCTCCATGGTTTGTGACTCCAGAAGGGGGCAGGGCCCAACTCCTGCTGGTGGCCATGGAGGAGGGACTGCTGCTTTCCCTCCCTTTTCCCTTCCCTCCTTCTCCTCATCATCCAGGAGGCTATGGCTGCAAGAAAAGCCTCTCTTGCTCACTCGTGTACGCGCAGGGGGGCACAAAAGTAGCATCTCGTGGCCATGGTGGCCGCATTTGAGAAATGCTGATCTAGACATCAGGTTTGTTGTGTCATTATTACCAAATTACAGTAAAATTACTAGTGACAACTACCTAATAGGTACTTCTGACTTTTTGTCTCAGGTTCTTCTAACATACATATTGCCATGGTGTCCAGGTGCAGTGCAACCACTACAAAGCTTTGAAGGTGGTCACACAGGGCTATCATCTTATGGCCTGCCCCCTTTCCAGTGGCATTTTTAAATCGCACAGGAGCCTAAGGTGTAAAGTTCCAGTAATCATAACGATCTTAGATCATCAAAAATATTAAATCACATAGGAGGAGATTGTGTAACTTTGATTAATCCGTCTGAGGTGAAATAACACAGCAGGCAGATAAATGTACAACAAACTCACTTCCTCTAATTGAATGAATTTTCCCCACCGAAACCCAAAGACAGCATCTGAGTTGAACATTTCTGGGTAACTGAGGGTCTGATCCTGTTTCCATTGAAGCCAATGGAAATTTGGCAATTGACTTCAGTGGGAGCAGAATCAGACCCTAAATTGTGTGTGAGTGTGTGCGTGCACACACACATACACACACTAGAAGTAAACACAATGTTTTAATCATGCTTTCCTCTTCCCTTCCATACCCTTAAAACATAGTTTGTTACCTTAAATTGGTAAAATCTGCAGCCTCTTTTTGATGTGTATGTGCAAACTTGTCAGAGGGAAAAAATACAGTACTCCGGAAACTGGTTTCTCAAGCCTGTTTTCAATGCTATGTACTGCAGATACAAACCTGGTAGTTTATTTTTGGAAAGTGATACCATGGTCACTTTTCATTTGTCCGATTTCTCTGTTAAAAGACAATCTTTCCATTTCTAGCATTGGTTCTTGGCTGAAACATTAAGCCTTTAGAAATCTGAGCTAAATTGATAGTGTAATTAAAGTTTGTAAAATGATTAAATAATAGACTTTACTCTCTGACTTGTATGCAGCAAAACAAAAAGGATTCCAGAAAAGGAAGCAGCTATTTATGATTCAGATAGATCCATGGTTACAGCTCCGATCCAAGTAAATGATTAGGCCTGCAAGTGCACGGCCATTATGCCAGTTAATTGTATTCTTCATAGAGCCCTTCCACATACAGTTTAGTGTGTGTACTGCATTATGCAAGTCAGCTGACCCAGCCAGGCAGTAGATCTTTACAAAATCTTCAGTTTTCCATCCTCCTCCTAAGCCTCTTTCAGAGGAAAATAATGCTTACTTGGTGACGTTTTCCTCTTTTAGGTATATTTTAATTATGAAATCTGCCTGATTGCAACTGTATGGTAAAGAAGACATGATGTATATTTTGGACAATTTTAATTTTGAGTTCATTATTGTATCTGCAAGTTCTTTACATTTTCTTGAAACTTTAATATTTAATTAACAATGGCAGAAAATTTAAAACGCATACATCAGATGAATTCATGATCCAAAATATTGGAGAAAATGTTACATAATTGCATGTTGTAATAGATGTCATGTATAGGGCATTGGTCAAATTCACCATGGATGGGGAGGGAGGGGTTCTTTCTTTATTTGGGACTTGGAATTCTGCTAGTTCCAGTTACCAAAGTTTCTGCTTGATTATTTCATTGTGCATGTGGGGTGCCCTGTGCAATACATTCAACTTCCCCAAGTTATGCATACTCCAGAATCTTTCCAGAAGCTCTGTGCCTCTGCACTGCCCCATAACCCCCACTAACTTCTATCATCATTATGAAAGCCAGGACTGCTAGCACCACCCATTATTATTACAGTGACTGGACACTTTCCATTATAAGTTGTTTATAACTTTGCCAATGTTTAACCACTTACTTGCCTCAGGCGTTTTTTATTTGAAAGAAAAAAAAAATCAGCCAAAATGTTTCTGAGTACAAGAGTAGAGCAAAATATTTTCCTGTTTTGCCAAGGTTAAAAAATTCTGACCTCCTTTATTTGGAAAGCTCTAGCATTGGTGTGGCTTGTAGCAGGACATTTGTCAGGGGGGCGGCTTTTGTGTCAGCACGTCGTATATGGTCAGTAGAGTCATCTTAGATTTTAACAGATATATTCCCTGTGCAGCCTTAATTCACCCCTATATGCATATGCATTATAATAGTCTTTAATTACAGGATCACATAGTATTTTTTCCACAGGACCCCTGCCACATTCATTTCTCAGAAAGCACATGCTCGTGGATTGAATCAGTGTTGTGTAGGAAAGGTGCTTGTTGTCTGTCAGACCCCTGCCTCATTTGTTGGGGAAGCTGGAAGGGCATAGGCAGTCCAGTCCAGGGGACTGCAGAAAGAGGTGTGAGGAGGCATCATAATTAAAGGGTTTTTTTGTTGGGTCAGTGCTCGATGTGACAAAATTATAAAGGGCAAAGAATCACTAAAGAAATGAGATATCAAACACTGCTCCCAGCTTCTAGAGTAAAATCCAGTCTATAGTTAATTAGGATCTGATCCATAACCCATTGGATTAACAAAAGGCCTCTTTTGAGTTAACTGAGCATTGGATCAGGCCCTCCGTCAAAATTCTCACGGAAGTCAGGGGGACGTTTCTACCCTAACATGGTTACCACTGCCTTTGACTTCAAGGTCAGTTGTACCACTGATAGCGCGGCAAGTTTAGACCCCGTGTGTGATAGCTGTCATCTTGGCTGATACATTAGTGACTAACCCAGGAACTTCTGGAGATAAGGCCTGGGTCTCTACAGTTTGAGCTGAAGAGCCAGGATCTCCAGATGGCAGCTGTAACAGACCCTTTTTCTGTGCCGACCAGGCACAGAAGTGGGACGTGCAAAGCACGGTGACCAAGTGGCCATTTTAGAATGAATGGAAAACAACGGGCGTGTGCTTGACAGTGAAGAACGGCAGGATGCTTTTTGTCCAAATTCTGCCCTCAGGTACACCGGGCGGTTCCCATTTCAGTCCGTCAGCATCCCCCGGCGTAGGGGCAGGCGCAATGTAGGTCCCAACTCTTTACAGTGAGAGTCTGGGAACTAAGATACCTTGATTCTTATTTGCGATGGGTTTTGGGGAGGAGGCCTTAGACAATAAGAAAGCATGCATTATAAAATTGCATGGGGGGGGGGATCCTCAACCCAGTTGCCTGCGGAAACAGGGGAGCATAAAAGGCATCGATGGGGGAGAACCCACCCTCCAGCGACCCTGGGCCAGTCAAACCGCTCAGCCGCTCCAGAACAGCTCCAGAACTCAGCGTTGCCCTCTCAAAGCTTCCAGGGGGTGGGGTTTCCCCCCCTCCTGTGCCCCCCCCGGCGGCTGGGCGTGGAAAGGGACAGAGGCGAGCCGCTGGGCGCCGCCTCCCTCCCGTGCGCTTTCCGCTGCCCTGCCCCGCTTGGAAACAAGAGATCGGCGTGCGCGGCCCCAAGCCCCGCCCGCGGGGCCTCTCCCACGCTCCGAGACAGCCGCGCCGGGGCTGCGTGTGCGTGTCTGGCCGCGCGCTGCTGCGGGGGGGCTGGCGGGACCCGCCGCGTGCGGGCAGAGCCTCTTCTCTGGGCGCGCGGGGTCTGGCTGGAGCGGCGTTCTCCCTGCGGGCAGCCGGGCAGCGATTCCAATGGGAAGTTCTCATTTGCTAAACAAGGGCTTGCCGCTAGGTAACGATTTCACTCTGTTTTGTGCGGATCGCCTGTGAGATTGCTGGGGGGGGGGTGTGGACAAGGCTCCGCTTCCTCCCCTCCCGTCCCCGGCCTGCTTTGTGTGTGCGTGGGCCCGTGCTTCTCTCTCACCCCGGCTCGCGAGCGAATGCAGGGTTATTTGCAAGGAGAGGTGCTGAATGATGGCCAGGCATTGTCTGTAGGGCAACTTTGCCTAGTAACTGCTGGGCTGGAGAGATTTAAAGCAAACAAAAAGAAAAATCTGGACAGACTGGGTGAAGGGACTCGAACTTGGCTGCTGCGGGTCTGTTCCATCCTTTTAGAAAGTCTGCACTAAAATAACCTGCCATGTATGCCCCTGATTTGAGTTCTTTTCCCCCCGTGCTCACGCTCAGGGATTAAACAATGTCTTTGGCTTTTAACTGCAGTGAAATGCCATGTAGAAAAAACGGTGCCAATTTTTCAATAAACAGGAAGTTAAAAGCATTTTATTACTGTAAAAACTGTTTTTAAGGCCTGAATGTTGAAATGACTTTGCTAAATCGGGGGGCAGACTATTTATTTGAAAGGTAAGGCTGTTCTCCACAATTTGAATTCCTTGTTTTTTTAAAAAAAATGCTAGCAAATGCATTTATGGATTGCTGCTGCTGTTGACGGTAAAGCGGCAGATGATATGCAGGAGGTGATGTTACAGTATTTGCCTCAAATTGCCTGCTTAAAAGTCTTCTTTTTAATCTGAAAATTATGTGCTGCTTAAATGAGCAACAACAAAATACAGACTCTAATACAGAATTCCCAAAGAGAAAGCTGCAGAGCCAAAATAATAACTTCATTTGCTGTGTAGATGATTGCCTATTGTGTTTCTTTATTTTAAACGTTTTTTAAATCAGATGGCTACCTTTGTATTATTGATAGTGAAGCAGACTATGTAGACTTAAACATTACCCGGAGTACTTTTAAAAATTTCACCTGTTCTGGCTTAAATTAAATAATTGAACTTGACTGTACATTTGAACAACTCTTGCCCTTATTAAGAAGAATGTTTGCTTTTAGTCCTTGGTGGAACAGCCACGAGGTAATCAGCCTTTTAGCCTCATTTAAATTAATGGGGCTTAATAGGACTATAGTGAATGTGTACTTTTTTTTCAGTGAATTAAAAGGAATTACAGTATTTGGGATGTATGTGTGTGATTCTAATGCATCACAGAGATTCCTTTCCCTGGATCTCAGAAAATGTAAGTATGTTTATTTAGCATTCTAGTCACTTTGCAAGCAGTCAGGTCCAATGTGTTAAAATATTTTCAATATCATTATTATATTCCTGCAGAAAAGGAACAAGAAAACACTAATACAAATAAAATTCAAATATAAATAATTTCTGCTTTAGATTGAAAGATCAGCTTGTTGAATGAGTCTGCTGAATACCTTAGCTTACTTAGTAAATAATAAAAGCAGAGTAAAATAAACTTAATACGGAGAAAGTTACACCAGTAGAGAGAATATTTTCACAATATACCTGCTTGTTCCTTTTTGTTTGTTTGTTTCATTCAGTGGCATATTTGTGCCTTAACATGTCTCCCCATGGCATCTAGGTAAAATTAGCAACACCAACTGCTAACATTGCTATTTGTAATAATATTGCTTTTTATTGAATCTCCCCCTGGCAATAAAATTACACCGATGTATTTTCTTGATGTTTTTTAAAAATCTAAATATTATATAATTTGTTACATTGGCCATCCATCCATCTTTGCAGTTAACTAATGTACTAAAAAAAAAAAAAGGCTTTCCTAATTTTTCCAGTTCTGACTAACAAACTAATATTTATGCAGAAGTTATAATCCATTTACAAATAGTAGAAATAAAATCAGAATGCCAGAACCTTCTCTAATTTATACTGGTGTAAATCTGGAGTCACTCCAATAAAACTGATAGAATTACACTGCATTTTCACTGGTGGATTGGAAAGCATAATTTGGCCCAGTGTATGGAGTCTGTTGTCTGTATTTCTTTTAATAAAATCCTGTGACTCTTTTCTATAGCCTCAGTGATGTGTGTTGTGAGAAATGAATTAGCAGATAAAAATGAATCCTAAAAAATATAGTCATGCCTACTAGCACAGTTCAGTTACTGATCTTACTATTTTGAAATAAATTTTGTTTTATGGATTTTTAAATTCAATCTGGTGATATGTAGATTGGGATAACTGCAGCATGCAAACATTCAGTGTGCATGCAAATGTATTTCTTAGAGGGAGCCTTAGAGCTGCTGGAGATGTTCTATGCCACATGTTCCATAATCCCTGAGTTAAGGGTAATGTGACATATTAAACTCGGAATGTCCCTACCTGTGTCAGTTTGACTCTTACCCTCCCCCCAACCCCTGTTTTTTTTTAAACTTTGGTCTTTGCACCATCAAAGAGTAATTGTAGCTACTCCCTGTTCAGAATGCCTGATGCTTTAACATACTAATCTCTGTGTTTCTTAGAGTTGTAATTTTATTTACGATGTGAATGAAGCAGTCACAGTATTATTTAGCTCAGAAATCTCATTAAAAGAGATTAGAATTGGTCCACACACCATAATGTGTTATCATATGGATACTGTACAATGCATTCCAGCGTTCTTAAGCATGGTTTCAACCCATGTCTGTCAAATAAGAACATCTACAGCAATTAGATAATTTGCCAGGATGGTACCCTTTGGGAAAACTTCAGTGTTTTACTAAAATGTGTATTTATATGGCTGTTAAGAGAATGAAATATTATTAGGTTGTTAATTACATATTTTGAATGACCAGTGAGCAGATGGTAAGTAATTTAAGAAAAGAGACACAGGGATTGGTGTGACTTATTTATTTATTTAAATTTACTTGTGTGACATACCATTGTTCCCTTTTCATTCAAAGCCACCTAACTATTCTGGGCTACAGTTGCTAGTTTCCATTTTGTTTTTCTTACCCATTGTTAATTTGTACTAGCTGTGTTTCTCTAAGGAAATCTGAGTGGATTGGCTTGTGTGTTGCCACTTGTATATTAGAGACCTGGGTTCAAGAGTAATATTAGGGCTTTTGCTTCTCGGGCCAGCTGGGAACATGGATGAGGTGATACGCTTAGTCTCTGGGCTGCACCATGTGTCAGGCTTTCAAATCCCATAGCAACATTGCAGTTTCATCTAAGGCTACCTAACAACCAGACCCCTGTAATTACTTATTTAATGAGAAAGTACAGCTGGAGAGACATAGAGTAAAAGGTGGCCTAAAATGTAAGGTTAGGATAAAAATTATAGGACAGACCTCTCTATTTGCCCTTAGCCTCCCTGCCATACGCGCACACAGAGTCTATTAACCAAATCCATGCTGTAGAGATGATATTGTCTAGAGCGTACATAAATGAGAGAGATGAGAAAACTCATGGTTACTTTCACAATCCTCCCCTCTCTTACAAATTCAAAAACAAAGATGGCAGTTTAAAATCTGGTTGGTGTGTTTTTTTTGTTTTTTGTTGGGTTTTTTTTTGGTATGTCATCCCACTGGGAAAGTATAGCAGAAATTCTTTACATGTCATTGTAAAACTAGGCATTTTCAGATTGCCAAAACATAAAAATATAACCTGTATCCTGTTAACATAATTAGCAACTTAGAGTAGCATGAGGGCACTCTGGGTTGTTTGTGTGTTTTGTTTTGTTGTTTTTGGTTTGTTTGTTTTTTTTAATACTAGAAGTAATATTTTCAACTGAATTTCTTTTCATTCCAAAATATTCTCTTCCCACCCTCTTGAGTGACTAATATACAGGGAGTGGATTAGGAGTCCATGACCATCCGAGTGTCTGCTGGCTCAAAGGGATGTACACAGCATTGTGAAGGCAGCATCTGGTGGGAACAAAGCTAAGGAAATCTCAGCTTGCAAGCAGGTTGGAGGCTAGAGCTTGCTCTGAGTGAGCCCATAAGGTTACCAGTTTGCTTAGGGGTTCGTAAAGCTCCGGGGCCAGCGTCTTTGTCACTGCTTTACTGCATTTAATTTGGTTAAACCACTTTTGAGCCTCCCTAATTCTGATTTTGGCCGGGGGTCCGCACAATCCCTGGCACAATTTAAAACAGCCCCAGAGCTACTCTAATTTGCACTGGCTTGTAACTGTGCTCTATGAGGTATTACAGTGGCAGAGAATATCTGGAGTGCAGTGTACTTTGGCCATATTCCCTCCTGTTCCCGCTCACTCTATGCATTATGGACCAGGTGGGAATTTGCACTGAGCTGTTAAATTAGCCCCTGTAAATGGAGTATTCTGAAGGGGCAGATCCAGCCCTCTTTGTGCCACTAGACCAATCAAGAATCGGAATCAAGACCTTTTCCTAAGTGATGAAGTCTTTGCAACAACAGGCAGCATCTGCAGAAAAGGTGACTGTCCTCGTAAAGAAATGAAAATCCATGTAAAAATAAATCTTTTTATAAGAAACCTACAACATTTTCCCAAGAAACAAAGTTGGTGTAAAATGAAAAGGTTAACTATTTTTGGTATGTGAAACATAAACATAAATTTGTTTGCTGTACTAGAGCAATAATTTATTTTTGAGATAAACGATAAACTCGTTTGTCTCCCTTATAAAACAATTTTAGTATCTTACCTGAAACCATCATGTTTCCTGTATAATTTCATTTGCTAATTATCTAGTTAGCATCTAATAGATATAATTGGTTGTTCTAATTTTGTATATAACATTTTCCATATTTTGATGTACATTAGTGACACTTAACAAGGAAAATTTTAGTGCCTTGAGCAACCTGTAGCATAAAATAAAAGAGACTCAGTGAGGCCTCTTCCAGGGGAGGTGGAATTTTCTAATTTGTTCCCTTGTGACTCCTCTCCTCCATAGATTTTGGAATCATAACCTAGTAGTCATTCTTAGCTAGGAAGACCGTGACTATGATATGAGGCATCAAGCTCAGAAATTTCTGAAATGGCAATATTACCAGGGCTGCGAGATATAGGGGAAGTCTTAAAAAAAACAAAAAACCCCACAGGATATTAAGGGTTCAATATTTAGTCTAAATGTTTTTGGTAAAAAAAAAAAAAGGAGAGAGATTAGCAAAGATTGTGTCAGTCTGCATTGTTTGATTTTTCTTTAAACGAACATGATTTCACCATTTGCAAGTGGTTTGTATATTTTTGGGGGGATTCTCAGGGATCCCTACCTTTCCCTCATGTCAGTCTTCCCTTCCTCAAAGGTTCCAGCTCCTGGTGATCTTCCATTCAATGAACCCCTCAATATAGTTTCTTCAGTCAGCCAGAAAGGGTTTGCTGAAGAACAGGAGAAGAAACTATGTCCTCTTCAGGGTTGAGAGCACTGACATTTACAATGGTCTTGAACTTAAATTTTCTCAAAGGAAATGGTAATTTCTGTAATACAGGGTGCATAGGCGTTGTTTTTTTAGTGTTTAAGTATAAGTTTAGTCATATAGTTCTTTAAGTATACTTAGTTTTAGGTATTTTGTGGTGTGGATTGAATTCTTTTAAAATAGCTACATGCACAGGTCAGTGGGTGTCCCTTCTCGATACCTAAGTCTTTTTCAACTTGTTACATCACCACTGGCAAAGTTGCGTAAGTATGGAATGAAGATTGATCACGCTTTCTGACTCTGGGCCTCTCACAGAATTTATTGTGAGAACAGTCACTTATTAGTAATTTTTCATATATTTTATGCGGGAGTTCTGGTGTCAAAATATGAAATGCAAGAAATAAAATTATTTGCTTGACTGAGTCAGGATTCCAAGTACCTACTCATAATCCAATTTTTGTTACTGTGGGATGTACAGTAACAGAGCCCCAATATTTATTTAAAGATTATGGGCAAATGGTAACATTTGGAGCTAGCCCTGTTCTGGGGTGGTGTAGAGTGTAAGTTCCTGTAAGGAACACCCGGAGGCGTTGTGCCTAATTCAGGACATGGCCACATGAGCATGATCACTGTTCTGCCCTTGCCTTGAAGGGGGGTGCACCTTCCATTACTCTTTGCCCTCAGCCAGTTCAGACATGTCCCCTCTTTTAGAAGAGGTTAGTGTCAACAGTTCTGCTAATATCCTTAAATGTAAGCACTAGTCTGCCTAGCCATATGAAGCAGGCACAAAGGAGCAGGGGTGCTTGCAATCTCTTCCCCATGTTGCACGCTTGTGTAGAGGCTGTGCACAATCTTGTCCGATAATTAGAGGGGGGAAAACAACAACAACCAAGCAACCAGCCAAACGGTGGCCTGCACACACTGTCTGGCACGCAGGGAGATATTAAAAAAGAAGCTGGTGTGGGGTCAGGCACAGGAGAGAAGCAGCTGGGTAGGATGTTTCTATCCCCTGCTACATGTTGCCTCTTTTCCTCACTCTGCAAAATGTCCCCGTGGCACATGGTGAGCCAGAGTTTGGGCAAAAGAAGCACTAAAAAGTATGTTCTCCAGCCAGATTGTGGCTGATCCACAGAAGAATTTGCTAAAAGTGAATGCTGCCTGAGGCAGCATTTACTTACACTGCACTTTCTGTGACTCCTGCTAGAGTCACAGGGTGCAGCTAGGGGCGGCAGCCAGTGGCAGCATTCCTATTTGTCCAAATTCAAATGTCCTTACTTAGTTTGAAAATCACACTGTTCCCTATTGGAAAAATCCTATTGGCTTCCATCAGGCTCTTGCCTGAATATGAGCTTTCAGAACTGGCCCAATATTTTTCATATGAGTGGTACAAAAATACCATTGTGTCTTTACACGTTCACAGAGCAACAGTCTCAAAATGAAAAAGAAAATGGCTCCCACCTGAAACTGATGTGCAGCACTTTGTCAGATTTCCCAAATGAGTCATGTTTCATTAGATGAATGTCCCTTGTTGAGTACGTAGCATTAATCTTTGCAGAGTCATGCAGGACAAAACTGTTTGGTACAGATAAGTGCAAGCCTGTCACCAAACTCTTAAACTGATACTTAAATGTTTTTTCTCTTTAATGTGTTGTACCAGATATGTTAAACTGTTCATTTTCACCCAGATAATGAGCATTTTCATATTTGTGGTCTACTGACCATCTTAATGTGCCTCTTGTACTTTGCTGAATACCATTAATGTGTATCTCAGCTTTTTTCATGTTGATTTTCCTGTTCCTAAAAGGAGCAGGATTGAAAGAAATCATTTTGCTGGTTGACAGCAGTTTGATGTTGCATGTGTGCATTCCTATACTGGTTGGAATATGCTAGCTGCATCACGCTCCCTTTTACCAAAATGCCTTTTGAATGAGAAATTTTAAGGTCTTGGCCAAAGTTCCTATGGCATTTTTTGTTTAATTTTGGACTGTTAGCCCTATAGTCCTGGCCAAATTCTAACTCAGGCAGTTATATTCTGCCAATCTAAAATTACCCCATAAAGTATCCTTCACTGTCTGTCCTAAACTGTTTTATAGTGAGCTCTGTTCCACTGCCATAGCCATGTTAGTGATGTGTGAAATAATTTTGTGTTTGTATGTTTGATGGTAATGAACTTTGGGATCCTTCAGAAACTTAAAGTATTATTTTGTAATCTAATATTTAAAAAAAATATTTCATATGTATTCAAAATAGTTTTACAAAAATTAGTGGCCCAAAGCCTAAGATCTTGATACTTTCAGTAACTTCTATACTAAAGGGCATATTCTCTCCTCTCTGCAGATGTATAATTAACATTACTGTAACTTTTGTTCAAAGGTTCCATGAGAGAACTCTCACTTATTCTCCACCCCCCTCAGCAGCTTTGCTGTTTTGAAGTTCATCTCAGTGTGTCAAATTTTGGGACTATTTTCCAGTTAGAGCTCTTTCCTGTTGTTCCCCTAATTCTTAAATAGCTTCTTAAGCCTATCCTTACTGAGCTTCCTAATCAGCAGTTTGGCTTTCCAAACACAAGCATTGCTGCTTGTCCCGTGCGGTCTTTGAACACGATGCAATCAGATGACAGATTTTATTATGAGCAAAAACGACAGCTAAGAAAATAACTTTTTTAGCTGGGGTAGAGCAGAATGTATTTGCGACTCCACTGTCTAGATTAAAAGAATGTGTTGCTTTTTTAAATGCTTGCGGGCGGAGGTTCACAATAGTGGCTCTATTGTGCTGTTAGTACTGTGAGTACAGGAAATCACAAATTAGCTATGACGAGGGTATTGCAGGGGAGGCTTAGTTTCCCACAGTATTGGAAGATTTTTTTAAACTTTCGCAATAGATTGCTATTCACTGCTGGGGGTGAATGTTGTTTATCCTTGTCAGTCCTCTGATCAGACTTTCTCTCACCATTTATTTGTTCAAGGGGTGTGAGTCAGAGCCCCTTATATCCAGAGGGATATTCCTTTCAACCCCCCAATATTATCTTTACTTCTTCTAAACCAGCCACACACACACACACAGCCACCATTTTTAACCCATTGCAACCATCCAAGAGGTAAACCTAGCTGCTTGCTCTGTCCATTCAGTTGACAAAGCTGCTTGACCAATCTGGGTATTGGCCTTTGTGAGGCAGTGAAGATCAGTCACTCCTTCACCTTTCCTAGCAGACTTTGAGCCTGATCCTGCGAGATGCTGAGAGCCTCCAACACCCAATGAAGTCACTGAGAATTGAAGACACCCAGCTCCACACAGGATCAGACTTCGTTGAAAGTCTGGGTTGAATTTGGCCCACTACATGTAGACTGAGGAACTGGCTCCCTCGTTCAGGTATAGAATTTGGGATGATAAAGAGACTCCTAAATCACCGATCTGACTTTCTTACAGACATGAATAAATGATGTAAATATTACTGTGCATTGTAAATGGGCAGCTGGAAAGGATTAGTGCCTAAAATACCGTGAACATCATACTGTTTCACTTTTGGTTTAATAACATTGTGAGTGTCATCTCTCTTGGCCTGCTTTAAGCCTCTTAATCTGTTTGTTTCTGAAGACATTGAGTTGTATGGCTGTGCTAGGAAAAGTGGTGTTTAGTTTGTTGAAGGGAGGACAGTATTCTCTTGTGTTCACTAACTGGAAAGAAGCAAGAAAGGAAACTTTTGCCTGTATTGTGGACAATGTAAAAATTTTACAGTATTAGTTAAGCAGTACTAATACAGATAGTGGTAAGCTTTAAATATACGTTGGTTCCTTTGGGATGAATTTTTTCCTTCAGAAATAAGGAAAGCTAGCCTACTTGATTTCTTCTCAAATGTACGTTTAGAAAGGATTTTCAAATGCAATATTAAATCCTGATGATTTTTCTGTGATCAGTGAGTGAGTAGCTGTGTTCAGGTGTTGTGACGGGCTCAGCCTTAGGTCTAAGGCCTTGTGCATGAGAAAATTGCACTGATTTAATTAAAGATATGATTTTTAAACTGGTTTAGTTAAACCAGTGCAAACTGCTGTGTAGATTCTCTTATTTCAGTTTAGACCAGACTTAAATGTTTGCCTTAAATTGATTAAGAATCAGTCTAAGCTAAACCAAAATAAACCACCCTGAAACCAAAATAAGTATACCCACACAGGGGCTTGCACTAGCCTAACTAAAATAAGTTTTAAAACACATTTTAAGTTTAACTGGTGAATCTTTCTTGTGTAGGCAAGACCTAAGGTGATCATTTCTTTACTTTTTTTTAAATTGAAAGCCTTATGGTCCCCTCAACCAAAATTAGGCCTTCAGTTTCCTGGGGCTGGGGTACCTGAGACCACCTCTTTCTCTGTGATGTTGTTGTTGTCTTTCGTGAGTGAAGATGACGCTGACGACGATATTGTGCCTTGTGAGTATAATTGTAAGTAGGCCCATGTGCCATTTGCAGTCCTTTCCACATTAAGTGCACATGTCGCTTGGTATTGAGAAAGGGATTACAGCCTGTGCCCACTGAATCTGCCACTCTTTACAATACAGCCGCTGTGCCTCAAGATCCATATGTTGATTAATCTTGAACTGAGTAACTCCACTGGTGACTGCTTCTCACTAGTGTGATCTGTTTGGTCCTGACGACTCCCAGTTGTCATCAGTGTTGCACTGCTTCAAGTTTTGTTTCAGTGTGCCCCTAAAGCACTTCTTTTAGCTGTCTCATATACAGTTGCCCACTTCCAGTTTGCACTACAGCAACTGCTTTGGCATGGTGTCATCCAGCCACAACGCCTGACCAGCGCAGTCTAACTGTGGGAAGATGAGCATAGCTTCAATCCCTGTGGATATGTTGACTTCAGTGGGTGTTGGTAGATTCCCCTAGATGTAGTACAAAGCTAGCAAGGTGTTCTCTGTGTGAGCTCTGGGGTTCTGGAATGCCTCTTGCACCTGGTCTGAAATTGCCACATTTGCTGACTTTCAGGGAATTATTTATTTATTTGTATTACCCGAACACCTAAAAGAAGCCCTAGTCATGGCATTGTGCTAGGAGCTTACAAACACTGAACAAAAGACAAATGTGCTCCAGTGAGCTTACAGTTGAATATGAGACAAGAAACAGCAGATGGGTATAGGGAGACGGAGGAATACAAGGAAAATTGAGACAATAGGCAGTGGCCACAGTGCACCAGCAGCCTAACCAGTGTCAAGATTTTTGTAGGTATCACAGCCAAAGTTTTGAGGAGGGATTTGAAGGTGGATAATGAGGTAGTAAGCTTCATGATTTTTTTTATTTTTATTTTTTGGCCTGGCCAAAAAAATGAGTGTTGTGTTGGCAAACAAATTGGAGTGATGATTGTATTTAGAACTGCTGCTTAGTAGAAGGGCTTGAACTAATTGCCGTTTGTATCTGGTTTTGGGGCTCAGAGCCTGCATATGACTGTTTTTAAATCTAAATTAATATAACACACAGTTTGGAAAAAGTGAGGCTATGGTCTGACCTAATAGTTATGCCTTAGACAGACACACACGCACACATGCACGCATGCGTAAAGTGCACCATTATAGTACCGTCTCTTAAAATGTTGGTAAACCAGGAAGTAGTACCTCATCAATTAAGCTACCAAGACAAACATGCAAGGGAGGGAAGCAACAAACTAATGGTAATGTTATCAAACTGTAGCTCATATACCTTGTGCTGAACTACAACTATGTTTTGCTAATTTTGAGTACTCTTAATCCTGCTGAGTTGCAGAAATTTGGACTGGAGACATGATTGCAAGCTAATTTTACTTAACAGTTGAACTTTGGAAAGGAAGTAGGGAACATAATTTCTTGTAGTGTGAGTTTGCACATTGTATGAGCGCTCAAGACTTTGAGATGACAGCAACTGTATCAGTTCCAGATGGAAAATGGAAGGAGAAATAGCTTCTGTCTAAAATGAGGAGGAGGACAGTTTTAGGATCTCCACTTCACACAGCTACTGCATCTGGCTTCCTCCTGTGCTTTGCTTTCTAAAGAAGGGCACACGAAAGCCAATTTAGGAATTGGATCCATAACCAGATACATTTCCCCCTGATTGATCGCATGATAGAACACAGAGCAAAACATCAGGCTTCCAACAGGAGCTTTTCTGTCACAACCTTTATCAGATCCATGTCATGGCACAGGTATCTGGTAGCTGAAATCAAGAAGATGGCTCTCTGAGTGTTTAATACTCAGATTGTCTAGCACGTGCTCCTTTCACTGGCAGAATCATCATTGCTAATCCAGTACTAGTTTTTTTTCAGAAGCTATAATTGTTTTGGGAAGAAAGATAAAGCCTTTTTGGTAATAGGTTGACACCATTTAATTCATTTTAGTACAGCACACTTGGTTATCCTGTTACTTGTGTGCCAGAAGCAAATGGTTCAAGTCCCAAATAAAGTCTTTAGTGTATATCCAATGCTGAAATTATAGTGCAAATAATAGGAAAACATCAAAAACTCAGAAGATTTGTCATTTGGCTAAAATATTGCACCTGAAGTTCTATCTTCCTGCGTCTGCAGGTTGGCCAGTTGAAGTGAGAGCTTCCACAATACCTTTTGTATGTGATAACATCCATATTCTGGCCCATGGTCTGTCTTTCAGTTATATAAATCGATTGTACTATCAAAGGTTGTTTGAGGAGTATTGCTGAACGTATAATTGTGCTGTTTGTCTTCCAAGTTAATGCACAGTTGATGTTGTTTCTTATTTCTTTGGTATGTGATATTTATATGTAAATATTATGGAACTTTTTAGATCTATGTCAATAGTTTAGATCCTGCCCAAGGTGCCACTGAGTGAAAAATCAATATAATCTGCTGATCGTTTGAAGTACAATGAATTGGCAGTGCTGTCAGTCAGAAACCAGGTAGATAGATGTCCTTTACAATAGTAGATTTCTTTGTTGACAATCTCAGGAAAGAGGTTGCTGAGAAGATGAACTACCTTTGCACCTCACTCACCTGCTACCAGTGGTCCTTTCAGAACACAGTGGAGACACATTGGCAAGGAAGCACGTGGAGGGTTATTTAGTTGCTGCCTACGCTGTCCCTGTTCTGTACTAAATAATGAGTTTCCATAGTTATATCAAGTATTAGATTCACTTTAATAAATATTCATGTTTAGTAGGAAATGAGAAATGAAGTTGTTCCTTTTTCCATTTCACCTTGAACTCTTGGAATACTGCACAAATGAACTACAATTTTAGGCCCTGATTTTGCAAAGATTTATGCACTTGCTTAACTTTACCCATGTGAGTGGTACCATTCATTTCAGTGGGACTGGTCAGAATGCATACTGTTCAATACATATGGAGGTCTTTGCAAGATCAGGGCCCTAGATAGCAAATTGTTGATTGTATAGGGAGTGGCTTTGTACCACCTCACATTAGCAGTTTTCATAATTACAGAGCCAGGCAGTAGTGGTGATGTGACCTCCCAAATTGAGTTGTCATTTTGCTGGTGCCACAAACTCTTCAGTGGAGTTTGATTACTTAGTTATGGAAGTTGAAGTTGAAGATTGGGGGTGGGGTGAGGGAAAGGTTTACAATGAAACACACCAAGTCGTGAACCTACGGTATGCATCACTCACCTGGGGCCTCATCCAGAGCCCACTGAAGTTAATGGAAAGACCCCCTAGTGACTTCAGTAGGGGATCAGGTCTTTAGCACATAGAAATTTTGGCATAAATGGACAAACTCTTTCCATGAAAATATTTTATAGAGCTGTTGCTCGTAAGGGGAAAATAAGGAAATGTCATTGGCTAACACTAGGGTGTCCAGATGGCCATTTTTTTACCGGAAATTCTGGTTGAAAAGGGGGCCTGACTGTATCCAGTCAGATCTACTGACTGGACACGAAAGTCCCATTGCTATGGGTGGGGCAATGGGAAGGGCCTGGGTCATCATCCGGGCCAGCCCTTACTCAGCTGGAGCCGCCTCCTACCTGCATTGGGCAGCTGCAGCTCCCAGCCAATGCTCCACAGATGAATCCCTCCCAACCCAGGCAGAGGGGAGATGGTGGAGAGGAGAAAAGCAGCAAGTGATGGGGCACATGGGGGAAGAGGAGCGAATGCCTTGGGGGGGAAAAGGAGGGGCAAAGCAGGAG